>VXBQ01006239.1:433067-467123 GCA_013400175.1 Phainopepla nitens | reverse complement strand
CATGGGCTGCAGGGGCACAGATGTTTCACCATGGTCTTACTACGGCCTGCAGAGGAATCTTGGCTCTGGTGCCTGGAGCACCTCCTGTGACTCCTTCTCCCCTGACCTTGGTGTCTCCATGTTGTTTCCCTCACATGGTCTCACCTCCTCCTCTTCTCTGGCTAGAAGAAAAATCCCATGACTTTGTTTTGATTTTCTTCTTAAATATGTCATCACAGAGATGTTACCAACCCCTCTCATTGGCCCAGCTTTGTCTAACAGCATGTCCATCTTCAGACCCATCAAGGATTGGGTCTGCTGGACATGGTGGAAGCTTCCAGCAGCTTCTCACTGGAGCCATCTTGTAGCCCCCGCTACTAAAAACCAGGCTGCGCCAAACCAATACATCCTGGAGCTGTATGCAAAAACATGATGCCTTTCTATTACAGGTTGGAGTAGGTATTCATGAAAGGGTAAGAATAGACATCCTTATAAGTGAATTTTAGCCTTGCTCCTCAGGCTCCCAATCTATACTTGTTTAGTGGTTTTCCTCACAATCCAGTACACTGTATTTTTGTAGTGATTTTTCTTTGCACAGATTAAAAAAAACCCTCACAGACCATTTTCCATGTGTGAAAAGAGCAGGTACAGTTTTTCCACTGTTTATATAAACACTATCTTTTGTAAATTCAGCCTTAGAATATTTTGATAGGCAGATAAATAAGGACTTTACTACAGTCTCTTACTCCCAGGTGGGTGGTATTTTCTGTAGTGTTATTACCACCTGTATAAATAGCAGCACTACTGCTGGAGTAATTTGGACTGCTGTGGATGTATGCACTCAAAGCACAATTAGATAGTTCTAGTTGTTCACCTATAAAATGATAACTGCAGTCACCTGGCATTTGGTAAATATATTCAGCAACCTCAGTGCTCCAGAACATCTCCCTAATTTGCCACAAATAAAGAACACTGCATAAAGCCTGACATCCCTTGTGAAGCATCCTGTAATTGCTGGCAGAAGGGGGAATACAACACATTCAGACGCCAAGGTACTTCAGCTGCAAATATCCACTAACAATTTTTATTACGTAAGCTTTTAGGCTTCAACAAGAGCACTCCTACACCACTGTGTTTCTCTGATGTAATTAGGGAGGAATGCACCCTAGCAAATATACCAATCCAGAATGAAAATATATTTACATTGCTGTAGCACTCTTTAGTCTGAATATCCACTAGGAAATTTAAAATTAGGTTTGGCTTGGTTTGGTTGGTGTTCATTGTTACGTAAATAAAGATCTGTGCCCTTTTGTCAATATTTGTAAGGAAATTCGTTCAAGAATAAATAATGTAGTCCATAAACATGAGCATTGATGACTGTAAAGGGAAACATATATTCTTACCTAGAGGTGTATTCTTGAAAGACCTGTGTGATGCTCCAAAAAGGTCCAGATAAACAATGAGATATGTCCTTAAACCTCTAAAGAAGTAACATTGCATCGCTAATAAATTGTGATGCATCATCTCAGTAGTCTTTAGCTATTTTATGTCATTAAGAAAGGAAATTCTTGATTTTCTATTTTTTCCCTCGCATCCCTTAAAGTGTAGCAAAATCTTTCTGTCATAAAAGCGCTAGGAGCATTAAAAGCAGCTAAATTTCTGTCCTTCATTTAGAGTATCTAATCCAGTAATGTTATGGGATGTATTTACATTAGATGTCAACTCTCAACTTCTATTTTTCCCTCCTCTTTCGAGTTTATTGATTTACCACTGCAGAATATGATAATTTCATCTGAGGCATTGCCTTCCCTGATGGCTCTTTTTTTCACCAACTAAAGTGGAATATGTGGGATGCAATTCTAGCGTGCTGTTGAAAAGAGTAATTTGTTTCTGAGATTCAAATAATATTGCCTCCTTTGATTGAGCAAAATACATTAATTTTCCAGAGTTATATCCAGTCAGTAAATTCCCCCAAAAGCAACAATTTAACTGATTACAATCCTATAGGCTTGATGTCACAGTGGATATTAATACTTAGAATTTAGAAGCTTGATTGCCATCTCTTCATCATACTTACAAGTTTACTGGGCTAATTAAAAATATATTAAAATTAATGAAACTTTGAAAGTGATTAAAGTGGTTTCACACCAGGAGAAAGACACTTGAAGCATGAATTCTGCCTGTGTGTTTACATCTTCCATGATTGAAAGTGTTTATAATTCAGCATTTTCATTAAGGAACAACAATTAATTTTCTCCTTTTTAGAAATGCAACTCTTAAATTTACAGTATTTTCTTTTCTGTTCTAATTGTAAATATAAATTTGGTGTAGATTTAACAAAATACTATTTATCAAAGAACAAATCCAAACAGGAGCTCTTCCACTACCCTTAGAGGATTGAATCGCACTGTATAACACTGGCAGGTAGGAATAAAGAAATAAAAGGCAAAACATATTTTTCTTCTTTTAGCTAGCCCTAGGAAAGTGACATAACAAAAGTATTACAATATTCTAAGTACCTACTGTGATTCCTATTTTTACATTGTTTACAAATGTTAGAGTTGGCATAGAAATTATTTCATGGATGTAACAAATTTAATTTGATTCTCTTCTTAAACAATCTGGAAATAGAAATTATTAAACAGATAATTTAAGTGAGGGAATTCCTTTCCCCCCACTGTCTAATTACACTAGTCATTATCTCACATTGTTACTTTCCAATGGAACTGATTTCTAAAGTAGTTACTTGGAGAAATATTTCCAGTATTGCCAGGAAAAGAAGTTTCCATGAGTAACATGTTTTAGCTGACTTGCTTTAATCTAAATAGCTGGGGTTTTTTTAAAGGTAGAAAACCCTTACTTTTCATAAGAAACAAGACATTTCTGTATCAATACCAAAATTCTTCAAATGGAATTATAAATGCATTATTGTACCACCTGCATTTCTATGTATAAATGCTTTCAAAGATTTATTCCTAGGCATTTTCCTCTTCTGCATCTAAATGAGTGCTTTCATCACGCTGTATAGAATGATGGAATCACAGTATGATTTCGGTTGGAAAGGTCCATCTCGTTCCAAGCCCATGCCGTGGGCAGGGATGCCTTTGACTACACCAGGCTGCTCAGACCCCTGCTCAACATGTAACAAGGAGGAAGTTGATAATGGAATATTATAGGCAAATAAAATTCAGATCAGAAGAGGAAATCGCCTTTTTACAAAGCCAGAATAGCTTTTTTTAAATTCAAAGCAAGAATCAAATACATAGATGCAGTAATCCCTGAGTGTATTTGGAGAATGCTTGCTTAATCCCGTGTCAGGGTAAGGCAAGAATTTCAGAAGCAAAGAGGCAATTAGAGAGGAGGGAGTGAGACACAAGACATGAGAGACTGGTATGCAGTAAAGTACATGGGTTTGCTTCAGTGTGATGCTCCAGGGTGATGCTTGAGAAAACATTTGTTACATTTGTTGAAATTTCATTTTGCCTGGCTTTTATTTATATTCCACTTTGTAAGAATAAATACCCTTAAAATGCCTAAATTCTAAATATATAAAGATGCCAACAATTATTTATGTGAACACAGGCAGGGATTGGGACTTTGCAGCAGAGAATCGCGAAGGTATTTATTAGTCACAATCTCCTACAGTAAAACCTAGCTTAACTAAAATATATATAATTCAAGAAACCCAAGCTAATGAAGGTTTTGGATTATAATCTAGTCCATTTTACTAATTCCGTGTGAACTAGTCCAATATTATGTAAAATTTGGTTTGATGCTCTTTTAGCCACAAAAGCCATCTCTTTCCCACTGCATTGAATTACTTGACTGGTTTCTAAAAAATGTCTTATGCATGTCTATTAATTATAATGTAGTTTTTGCAACATACTCTATCTACCAAAGGGTTCTTTGCTCTTTTTCTGCCAAGTGTATTGCTACATGTATACCTTTACATAGAAATTAATGAAAAATTGTCTTTCATTGTAAATCATTAAGATTCCCTTATTTTAATGTAACTTATTAGTAGGTTAATGGGAAAATATCCTACCTGTTGATTTAAATATATGGTAAAGATAATAATTATTAGTATTTATTAAAGCTATTTAGTTCATCACAGAGACAATACACTAGGATAAAGAACAAAAATGCACTAAGTAGAAGAGAAATCCCTCCAGGATGTGTATTACTATCATAAGCACATATTAAAAAATGAGAATGTTGTGTTGACAAATATTCAGGCTGATTCAAGTATCACAGCAGGAGAAAGAGTGCCTTCTTTCACCTTGCAGTTTTTGAATTGGCACAGCTGGGCAATGAAAAGTATGGTGGAGGGGAGCGTTGAAAACAGCTTCACAGTTTGCTTGCATAGAAAGCCTCACTAGTACAACGTTATTATATATTGTGATAATGGAATCCAGAAACTGTTTACTAAATCACTTTATCGAGGCATTTGGCCACTATTAAGAAAGAGATATGAAGAGCAGCATTGGATATTCTTTTGCTATATGAAGAACACTGTATAATGAAGAAAACAAGATCCTAAAAAGGAGAAAGAAAAGCAGATCATTAGAAAAGAAAAGAAAAGAAAAGAAAAGAAAAGAAAAGAAAAGAAAAGAAAAGAAAAGAAAAGAAAAGAAAAGAAAAGAAAAGAAAAGAAAAGAAAAGAAAAGAAAAGAAAAGAAAAGAAAAGAAAAGAAAAGAAAAGAAAAGAAAAGAAAAAGAAAAGATTGAAATAGGTGTAAGACAAATAGATGAGGATTTGATCTCTAGACTACTACAGGAAAGATGTTTGAAAGCCAGCATTACATTCAGAAAAATCAAACCTAAAGAAGACTGCGCATCAAATTTGAAAATCAAGTGATAAAAGGAAATAAAAAGGGTCTGAGTTGGCAATCAGGTGTGAAAGATAAAATATCAGAAAATATTAGGAGGATTGAGCATTTAGCCAGAGTCTCTAGTTATCTAAAACCAGGTGTTAACTAAGTCAGGTGTCCGAGCTCCCACAGTCAGTGAAATGTATACCACTTTAAATCTGACTCTGCTGCTGAAAAGTCTCTGAACTTAGATTCTGTATACTATTACTGGATGTGTGTTTGGAGAACTCTGAAATTAGATTGTCTATGTTACAAGATTTGTATTGGAAGAACAGGGTGTATCTATTGCTCAAATCACCTATATTAATCATTTTGAGATCTTTCAGAAAAAGTCTTGTAATACACTATAAGGTAGACATGGACTGGGAATAGCTATGGTTCAGCACATGGGTACAATGGAATGGTGAAGGAGACATGCTCAATCTGATCCTGTGCTTAAAAAACCCTAACATAGGTTTCGTACAAAAGACCTTCAAGCTTACAAATATTTGCACATGTTTGCGTATACATTTGGTAATCCTTTGAACCTGAGGAATATGTCAGATTTTATCGTTCATGTTGGATCACATATATCAACTAAGCAAAATTTTTTTTATTTTTAAGAGATTCTGATAAACATGAGCTAAAAACAGTGTAGGCCCACAAATGTAAATGCTTATGTTCTTTCATGAACATTTCTAAGCTTTGAAGGACTGTTGTGAAAGCAGTGATCTACTGAAAAATTATTTCAAATGTTTGTGAGAAAAATCCTCAGCTTGTTGATAGTAAAAGTAGTATTCATAAATATGTTTTAAATCTTTTTATCAGCAAAACAGAGCAATACTCAGATGTTTTTTCCATCTGGACTGTGAGGAGTTTTCACTTACACACTGTAAAAGACAGGATAACTCAATGCTTTAAAAATAATCAAAGTGAGAATTGTGTACACTTAGAAAAGTGTGATTTTTTTTATTTTAATTCATATGTAATAAATAAAGCACATTTCCTCATGGTTTCATAATTCTCCTTTTCCTTTACACTGGTTATCATTTTTGCTATACAAGAGCTGCCCAACCTGAAAGTTAGATGGAAACTCTGACATCTTCGAACACATCATCATGTAGACATTTTTCATTGAAGACTGAGACTCAGATGGAGCATTTGCACAAAACAAGTGTATTCAGATTATATTGAACAAACTGTTGGCATGTAGAAGCATGTAGAAGCATATGTTCTCTGAATTATTTTATTATTTTAGTGTAGAATTTTGGAGGTAAGAGGTAGCTTCCCAAGAACATCAAAGGCTTGTGACTACAAGGACAAACAGGATTTTAATTGCCTCCTTCTCTCTCATTACCCCTTAAAAAACCTCCTTTTCCAAAAGTAGCCAGTACAAGACAGACCCAAAGACTGTCTGTTGGATCTTTTAGTTTACAGTTATCTTTGTTAGATTTCTCACATCCCACCACTATGCCCCTCCTTACACACCTTACTCCTTCAAGCTACCTCTGAGATGTCCTGAGAGCAATCCAACTGAAACAGCTACAGGCAAGAGGTCCAGGTGCAACGACACAATGGAGATCACTATCTATCTCCACACCAAGTCCAAATGATTCTTACCTAGGAGATGACCTTTTGAAGGAGTTTCATATCACATCCCTCCATCCCCCCATCCAGAAACACATACCTTATTCAGGTCTCAACAGCTCAAGTATCCCCTGTGCCCATTTAACAACAGACCAAAGGAAGAGGCTACCCTAAAGGAAGTCTTCCATGTTCACTTGGTAGTACTTATTTAGGTATAGCAGAAGTGTTTGAACACCAGCCCCTGTGTACATTTGGTTTGCTTGATTATTTGGGGTGGTTTTTTGCCTCAAATCCCTGCTTGTTCTTCTCATGATTTTTTTAAATGACCCATCTGTTTAATCACACAGAGAGATTCCTGTCAGCTATCAGGAGAGGCCACACCAACACAAGCTTCCATGGCAAAGAACAGGGGCCGATCAAAATATCTAGCCAGGGCTTCCTTTCACTTTAGATAAGTTGTGGGAAAACCAGTGCTTGCTACTATCCACAGTCATAGCAGCAACTCTAAGAAGCAGTAAGCGGTCATTTGAGAGCATTTCACCAGCATTTCAAAGGAAGCTACGGATCGGGATTCATCAAGAGGCCCTGTCCAGCAGCTGGACTCTTTTCCCCACAGGGTCTTATGTACCCATCTCCAAGGTTTCCAGCATCCAGGGCTCTTCTCTCCTTCTTAAGTCTACCACTGACTTCAGATCCATGCTCCTCCATGCATCTATTGGTTCTCAATGAGCACCCTTTTTTAAAGGTATTTGAATTTTGCCTATGCACCTTCTTTCCCTAAGGGTATGTCCAGCCTGTGGCACAGAGGGAAATCTCAGCTAGTTTCATCCAGAAAGATTTAGAGAAAATCTAGGTGGTCCCTCTGAGGAAGAGGCAGCCTGTGTGTGAGCTCTCTGGAGCAGGCCCGTGCCTGTGTCCTGGCTCTGGTACATGTACATGAAAATATGTGGAATCTGATTGGTACTCAACATCCACAATAAAGCAGCTTATTTGCATGCAAATATTTCTTCTTGATTTTCAGTCTTCTAATGGTGAAAACAATACCTTAAGATTAAATCTGGTAGGTGTTTAGAAGCTGTGAGAGAGGCTATATCCCTTGAGGCAGGCAGAGGCACAGCTGATTTGTGCCTGAATCTCCACATACCACACCAGCATACCTTCAAATAGAAGGAGCTCTTTCCTCTTTAATGATAGAGGCCAAACCTAGAAATATCATAGAGCTGCTTGCTCTTTAGTGGAGTTGGAACAGTTTCCTTCAGGCCCTGAGGTGTGCTAACTTGATGATGTTTTTTGTGCTAGCATGAAAACAATCTCACCAGCAGCCCCAATGGCTTGCCCTGAAAGTACACTCAGTGGTTATGACAGAAATTGAGAACTGACAGAAAAGGTCCTCAAATGTTTGAAGTACTGAGGCACCATGCTAGTAGATAGCAATTTGCTAAGATGCATGCAGGTGGATGCCTTGCCACTGTGGAAGCAGGTATTCTGTGGGGCAAACAGGCTGCTGCAAAACGGTGCATGCACACACACACACACACACACACACAGAGAGAGCACTATGACATTGTGGATGCTCATCGGGATAAATCAGCTGGGCGACGCCTCACAGACCTTCACAACAAATGTGTTGGTGGATTTGACATGACAGCTCCCCATGAGATTGCTGTGGCCAGCTTCCAAGAGCTAATGCATGTTCATTCTTGTGCTATTGTTGAGAACAGGAAATAGGAGCCTAGCTAAAATAATTGCCTGTCAAAAATGAGTCACTTACAGAAGCACAGCATCAGCCATGTTAGGGGGGAAAAGGATTCATCAGAGACATGTTATCCACTGAGGGTGCCTCATTTGAGGGTATTCAGTATAGCTTCTTTAAGGTGCAAAAAGAGAGTTAAATGAGTAACTGAAAATTATCTACTTGATATAATTGGATTTCCAAGAGGCTTCTTATAACTCTTTTATCAAAGAGAAAGAAAATAAGCATGCATAGAAAATAAAATTGCATACAAAAATCACAAAAGAAGGTAGGATTAATGGTCATTTCTCAGTGCAATCAAATTCTGCAATGGAATGGTGCTGAAACTTGTACTGTTTAAGATACTCAAATTTTATCACCTTGAGAGGAGGATGAGCGAGGAGATAACAAAATTTGCAGATAATACACAAGTATCCAGGGCACTAAAAATAAGAGCAACCATGATGACTTTTTCTTACTTTAAGTGGACAAGCAGCTGGACTTGATAGAATTGATAGATGAAATTCAGTGTAGATAAATGTGAAGTGATGCACATGAGGAAAACCAATTTTCACACAATCTTCACACAAAAATTACAAGCTCTGCACTGACTATTACCACTTGGGAACAAGACCTTCATGTTATGATGTATAGGTCTGCACAAAGCAGGTGCTACTGTTCTATGGCTGTTGAAAGAGCAAAACAACAAATTTGTGGAATTATCCGGAAGAGAATAGAGAACAAAGCAAAAATCATCATGCTCCAGTATAAATCCATGTTTTGCCCATGCCTTGAATATTGTGTTCAGTTCTACTCTCCTCATCTGCAAAAGGACATATATGGTTCATTAAAGACCCATAGGAATAAATAAAAGCAGGAAAACTTGAGTAAGAGGAAGAGTCTGGAACTGTTCATTATGGAAAAGAGGCATCTTAGGGATTTAGAGTACAGGTTCAAGAAATCCTTAGCAAAATAAAGAAGGTGGGCAGAGACCAGTCACTTCCTGTCACTTCCAACACCAGAACTAAGGCCAAAAAAGCAAGAGCGGGGTTCAAAACCAGCATAAGGAGCTAGTTCTTCATGCAAGTGGGTAGTACACATGGAATTCCTTCCTATTGTGGCTATGAAAAAAACATATATGGTTATAAAAAGAAGCCAGGCAAGTACTGCACAAATAAGCAAATGCTAGACAAACCCTATACAACACCATGACAAACTGGAAAACCTTAGAAAATAACCTACAGGGTCCTGAGCAGTTGCAGCTGTAAGAGGAAGTATCCTGTTCATGGTCTGAACAACATAACATTTATTTTGTTCTTATATTCTGCCCTTAGCTCTCACAGAGAGCCATCTACAACTGCCTTTCCAGCTTGAAATAAGTGGTCTATTGTTGATTATTCTGTGCTATGGGGGAGAAGAAAGTGGTACTAGTGATGCCCACATGCCAGAGACTGCATCCAACTCCACCCAGGGGACTGTGATTCCTGAGCTGATCAGATGCTTAGCACCTCAGCATGAGCTGTTGCATCTCTATTTTTTGGCTTCTCTGAAAACAGTTTAATTTTAAAGTTCATATTTTCTGCACATACAAGTGTATGATTGTATATTTGTTCATTACTAAGTTAAATAAAGCGCCATTAAAAAGCCAACCACTGCTCATACCAGTTCTATGAGATAAGGTCATTGCTGCCTTCTCTTAGCAAAAGGGGTGGCTGCAGTGCTTCAGGAATACCAACACAGTAGCATTTCTTTTGTCATGCAGTCACTATTTTTTTTTCTGGACTCCTGCTTCTGCTCTTTCTTTTAAGCTCTTTGCTAGCGGATAGATCTCTACTGATGTATGAATGAGGCATCAGCTTCCCTCTGTGATCTTCATGTTCTCTTGATTGTTTTGGACTCTTTACCTCTGCTTTCTGTATGCTAGATTTAATTGGCATTGGATCAGAATCAGAAAGGCATAGGCTCAGTGTGGCAGATGGTAGCCCTGGATATGTCTCTGCTAGAATTGGACATCATGTTGCATCCCCTAAAAGGCTTTTCTAAGTATAGATAAGAGCTATATCTTCTCATTTTTAAGGCATTAAATATTGGCATTAAACCCAAAGAAATTTTGGTAGTTTGGGATATCATCTATATCTGCTATTACTCAAGGAGTATAATAAAAGAATGTCTGAGGAGCAGCACAGCAGGTGATTAATTTTTAGATCTATCTAATTCATTAAGTGATATTAGTTCAGAAACTGTGCCATACAAGTCCTGGTCTCTGATTACTGACAGGTTAGGTAGGAGAAAAAAACCCAGTGAGCAAGCACATCATACTCCATACACAGTACTGCCCATCTAGCAGGCAATAATCAATCTCCCCACACTAAAGAGTGGAACAGATCCAGACCCACTTCTCAGCCACAAAATCCCGATGTCCTGTGCGGAGGGCCTTGCATAAGGGGCTGGCATAATTCTGTGCAGTATATGAGCAGTAGCTCATGTATCAGCCTCCAGATGACATACGTTTAGTAGGATCCTTTAGACTTGGCAAGCTTAGCCTGGAGATTTTGGAGCTTTTAGCTTCACATTTAGCCCAGCAGATTTACCACCAAGAATAAGAAACCGTTTTTATCTCCCAGATTCCAGTACAGCAGAAACCAGTATCTAAAGGAGTAGTTACTGCTACCAAAGCTTAGTTGTTTACATCAGAAATACCATTTTATTCTCACCCCATTTCAACTGCTCTTTGGATATAGTTAATGCCTTAAAAAGGGTGCCAAAAGGGAGTCCTTTCTCTGCTTGAACAAAAAGCACTGCTTTTAGCTTGTATTTTATTTCTGTTTTGTCTGCATTTCAGAAGAAGTCCAACACTTTAAATAGCAATTTGGAATCAGTGTTTCCTGCTATATTTCTTTTTCAGTCAGGGCTGATGTATGTACATTCTGAAAGGACAATCCTCTTTTGTCTCTCCAACTGAACATTAAACACTGCCAGAGCAGCAGAGCAGAGGGCCACTGGGAGGTGAGCAGAGACTGCCAGCTAGGAAATCTGGAGAAAGTGTGATGCAATCCTTTTCTCAGATACACTGCCTGTTTATTGACAACTAGAAAATACTTCCTTAGAGAAACTGTTTGTGGCATTCAGCCATATATCATGTATACCCTTTTGGAAAGTAATGGACAAATAATACAGTATAAAGATCCTTTTAAAATTATAAAGGTCCGTCTCAGTCACTAAAAAAATCTTGCCCTTTTCTATTCTGAATCTCTCCACTATTTAGAACAAATGCTTGACCACAGACCAATATTTTACCCATATGTCAGGTATTTCTTCTTTCCCCCATCTATATATACTCATACAACATATAAATACAGGAAAACAGATACATATATACTTAAACCCACAAATATCTTGCAGAGAACACAGAATATTTTGTTACAGTATGTTTTGGAATGACGTTCTCAAGTTTTATACATACAAAAGCCAGTGACAACCAATGGTGTCCTTCCAGATACACACGGTAAAGCCAAAGTTGCAGCAACCCAACAACCTGGGATCCCAGCTTAGTCTGCCAGGTTTCAGTACAGATCCCTCCCCCCAGTGCAAGCCCAGGTCCCTCACCTCTTGAATGACGAGGCAGCAGGCCTTGATTTTCCTCAATTTCTAATGCACTATTACTGATCTGTGCTTCAGCCTCTCCCATTCTCAAAAGCAGCATTTCTCACCGCTTTCCTTCCCCCACAAAGGGTTTATGGACATCACTGACACTGGAAAGATTCTGTTCCCTTCTCACACCCCATAAAGCTCTCACCTTTATCCTTGTTGGTCCCAGTGGGGTAAAAACATTTTCATACCCATGGCCAGGTGTTTCTCTGCTTAGAGTAGGCTCCTCCATGGATGCACGTGGCCTTCCTGTGCATGTTGTATTGATTCAGACAAGGTCTTTGAATGGGAGGTGGCGACTCTGAGGGTGCTGCAGCTGCTGTTTGAAGCATCAGCTGGTAAATGTTTTCTCTCTGCAGGCACCAACCTCTGCTGTCAGCCTGGTTCCCCCTCATGACTAAATATCTGGTGCTGCACACACTTGGTACCAGGAGCTTTATGTGCCTACTGCTCTGTGGAGATAGGAGGCAGGGTATTAGCAATGTGGAGCATTTTCTTGGAGATTTGAAGCCCAGACAGACTTCACAAGAGTATAATGCTGACTATTATTGCCCTTCTTGCAACTGCAGTCTGGCCTTTGAGATTGGTATTAAATGAGAAAAGGTTTCACAGCAGCTAATTTCAGGCATCTGATTCACTCTCTGGCCCTGCCTCCCCTCTCTTCTCTTTACTGAGCTCAGGAAAAACAGAAGGCAAGGAGCCCACATCCCATGCAGCTATACCCACGGCAACCCCAAGTGCCAACAGCTTCAAAATTGGTACTCCCAGACGTTCATCCTCATCTGTCTCTGCCCAAAGAGGTGCTATGTTGGTTTAAACACAGGGAACACAAACACCGTGGGGATGCCCTGCCTATGTATCCATGAATGACCAGCAGCCTGTGGGTGCCACAGTATGGCCTGAGGACAGCTCCTGCCTGCACTGAGATCTCCCTTCACTCCTGCCATAGAAAGGGCAGAGGATGGTGTCTCTGCAGTTAGGCTTCCCTAAGGATGTTTCTCCAGATTTCATCTATTGGTGAGTACTCTGCAAAGACCTTCCATGCAACTGGCAAAGGCTCCTGAACCCGGGGCACCTCATTCCTCCTCGTGGTGGAGTTTGTGGGCTCCTGGCCAGCCTGGATTAAAGGATTATTAATTAAAGGTTCCTTAATTAAAGGATCCTTAGTAGCATCATAGAATTATATATTTGTTCTTAATATTTTTTCAGGCTTGTTTATTTTGTGTTACTCCGTCACTGATATCTACAAGTCATCATTCAGAGCTCACATTTTCTCCACACCAGGTTGGGCAAACAGTGGGCTGACTCAGTCATTCCTTCTGCATCCTTCATTTCTCTAGCTAAAATAGAGATGCTCCCCTGCACTTCAGTTGGTTCTTAGCAGCAACATAAGTAAGAAATATTCCTTTAATTCGACTTCTCTAAAATCTGTTGAACCTCCACCTCTTCAAGATGGCCACATGCTCTTCAGAATTGATCCCTAAATCAGGAACATCCTTCTTTCCCTCCTGCTCAAACACTTCTATGTTAATTTTCAACAGACTTTCTTCACACATTTTGGTCTTGAAGGAGCTGTATTTTCCACATTTGTGTTTTGCTTCCAATTTCTACCAAATGATTCTATTACAAAAACCATTGTTTTTTTATTTCATTTAGACTGACTATGAAACGTTAGAAAGCAAGTGTAAAACACAGGACATCCTCTGAGAAAACAAATGCTGGTAAAGGAGAGTAACTGGAAGAAAAAGCCATATAGAGGCTCTTCCCAGGGCATGAGCCAGAGAAAATGACCTTTCTTTTTCTCTTTATTTGTGAAGTATTTTAGACTTTTCTGTGACAGAGCCATTTAAAACCCTAAAATTGCAATGTCTCAGCTCCAGGCAGTGTTTAACTCATAAAAAATCTTTCTCCCAAGCAGCTTGTGACCTATAGAGGTACCAAACTCTGTCTAACTCAAATTCTTTAAACTCAACAAGACTGGCACAAAACCAGGGCAGGCTAATCTTACATATACTATACCTTTGGCTCCTTAGTTTCTTCTTGAAGAAATGTGTTCCTTAATGTTTAACTATACACCCAGGAGCTATCACTATCCTTCTAGGTCTCTTAAATAAAACTAAGGATTTTTAAAGAAAGAAACACTCATATAGCTGGAACTTCATATTACCTTACTCTGCCACCCCAGCCACACTTACACCTTTGCTTCCCTAAGACCTCCAAAAGCATTTTTTTCTCTGATATTGTTGTATGCTGTTGTGCACAAGATGTCTTCAAATACTTAAATTGTACCGGTTTTTACTTCCCATGGCAAATCACTCTGGCTACAAGTTCTACCTCTAAGTTCCTAACACACCGACATCAGGTAATACTTAATTCTCTTCTAGATACTGTTCTTGATGAAACAGTGACTTGTCCAGTAAGGTCCCAGCTTTGACAACCCTAGCCAGTGATCCACCTCTACTTAGGTGATTTAATTTATTGGTCATGCTGCATTCCATTCCACATGCTCATTAAAAAAAAAAAAAACAAAAAAAAAAAGCAAGAAATATTGCCTGTTGCCCAATGCACTGGCAGACAAGTTTCAAGTTTTAAAATTAGATCATTAGATCTCTTTCTGTAGATAAATAAGGTGTAGAAAATACTGGAAAAAAGCCCCAACTTTTTTTCAGAGGAATTAAGCTGGATGGATAACTAGATAAGCATTGGTGGATTTTAGTGTTTGCAGTACAACAGTAATTTTTAATGAACAAATTGCAAATGGCAATTCCCAGGACCTGCTTTTCTCCACACCACGCCCTTTTAAGAGAGCCCTGTGACCCATGACATAGAAAGATGTAACTGCTACAGTAGGGTTTCTGCCAGTGTGAAGCACAGAGTCTGTTCTTCCCCAAAGCACAATATTCCTTGACTTTCTATCTACAAAAATACAGGAATAAAAAATATGTGGCATGAAAGCTTAGAGTTCACTGTGATAGAATCACCTTTCCATTGTTCTGTATTTGTTAGAAAAGCAAGAAGCAAAGCCATGGTTAAACAGCTCAGGGAATGCTCCCTAATTTCTTAGTTTCTAGTCTGCTAGAAGAGTTGTCTTCTATGTTTACTTGCACATAACCTTAAGGAATATTCCCTGCTGCTGTCAATCTTTCCATCTCTAGAGCTCAGAGGAACTTTTCAAACAAGAATATACTGCCTATCACACAACCTCTGTGGTTCTTAGCAGTCTAGGTATTCCTTACAATGCAGGCATCAGGCAAAAAAATATGGTATCCTCAAGACTGCACAAGAAGCTCAGAGGGCCTTAGTCACAGCTGCTTTTACTTCTGTTCTCAAGTCTGACAAGACTGATTTTTTTTTTAGTAAAGAGAAGAATGACAGCTTTTTAAGGTATTAAAAACTAAATCATCACTTTTCTGTGTTCTTCTCCTGCCATTTTCAGAAACAAAAGGGAAATATGAAAGAAAGATATGGAAAAAGGAAAAGCGAGTTTACAGTACATAGTAATAAAAGAAAGCCAGAGGAATAATACATTTTTCACTCCAGCTTTTAAACATGCCATAAATGTTACACCATCATTTTTTAGTATTTAATAAGAATTTTTGGCCAGTGTCTGACCAACTCACCTGTTCAAATCAAGAGCATTATCAATAGTACATGATTTTAATCCTGTTCCTGGTTTATGTGGTTTTGCAGAACAAAGTTGAAAGGCTCATGATTATTATGCTGGTATTTAAAGCCTTTATTGCATGCTGTATTTATACTGGAAAGTTTAATTTTTTCATACTTTCTGAACATTTTTTCAATTTTTCTTGGGTTTTTGGGTTGTTATTTTTTTTGCAAAAAGCAAATATATGAGTTTAGTGAAAAAAACACAACAGCTTGGGAGTGGGGGAAGATAAAAATCAAAAGGTAAAATTCTTGTTGTGACACATTTTTAAGATGCTTTCTCATACTCACATGATGGGAAGAATACAGCATGTGCAAAAGCCAGAGGGAGAACTTCTTAGCAATTCTTCTGAGGACAACTTAGAAGTGTTGTCTGCACAACTCTGGTGAAACTATTTGGGTTCCAGACTCATGAAGAAAACAAATGAAAAACGTGACCAATTTCTCAATTCTGTTCTATTCTTCTCTCAAAAGAGAGAATGCCAATAAGATGGTGTTGGTGTTTCTTTAGATTCACATGGTGTCTATCACTGAGGTAACTTGATCTTGAAGAACAACAAAATAAAGAGTTAAGAAATGCGCTTGCTGAAGAGGCAGATGAGAAGACAAAACTTGTCTGGCACATTTATTTATTTAGAGCTATAAAAATGTTCAGAAGCACCTCTCTGCTCTGAATTCCATCTCATGAATTAAAATACCCAGTAATACGCAATATAGGAAGGACAGCTCATCACAATTCAGCACATAAATATTCAATACTTATCATGAGGAAAAAATAAGTTGAAGGCTGTTCATCTCTCAACCCAGTCTTCCCTAGGAGACTGAAGAAAAGACAAATTTTGAAGGTTAAAAAGACAAACTAAAAAGAAAAATGTCCTGAAAACAGTGGCAACAGCACTGAAGTCAAGGATACCACAGAGAGTGAAGCTTTCAGAAGGCCTTTCTCAGCATGGCACTTGTGCATAGGCTTAGCAGTGAATGAGAGGATTATCACATGGAATATTTGGAGCTATTCATCCATCTAAGTGCCTCAAGTGTTGCTCCTCCATGCATACTTGGTCACAGTAAAGAACTTGAATATAAGGTATCTGCTCCAATCTTGATCAGTCAAATGGAGAAAATAATCTCTAATGAGAATAAAACATAGATTTTTATCTTGTGTGTTCTACAGTGTCTACAATGTCTTTTATATAGCAGAAGGTACCTAAAAATGTAATTGTCAAGAATTCCCTACTCTGGAAACAATAGTTATCTTTTGATCCCAGCTCGGCATTATTGAGAAAAAAAAAAATGTAATTGCTGTGGTTCTTTCTGCAACTCACAGCAGTGGTAATTGTCACTAAAAAAAAAATGGAATTATTCTAGTTCATCAACATAAATGTAACAGTTGCCAGTTTTGATTAAACCAGATGATGATTTTTGTCTAAAAATGGTTACTTCTATGGGCCAAATAGGAGAGTTATGCATTGGAAGGCAGTGCTGGGTCAGTCAGATGACTTATTGAGGAGCCATGTCTGAGGTCGTCATCTTAGATGCTGGCACAGGTCATCAGCATGGCTGCTAATTTTTGGGTTTGGTCATGTAGCTCTTGGTTTGAGTACACACTTGGTTGACTTCTCACTCAGATGAAGTCCAAGCAATTATTTCATGTTGTTGTTTTGCTAAATATCATGAAAAGTCACAGATCTCATCTCCATAGCAGGCAATTCAAACACACTAGGATGAGAGCAAGAAGTTAATTTGTATCTACTTTAACAAGACTTGTTACCTTCCACTGACTTTTTGACAAATATTGTGAAATCGGGTGAGAGGCATTTGTTTCAAAGCTAGCAAAAGCTAGAGGATGCTCTTGTGGCATCCAGTCTGACAAAGCTGCAGGAGGAGGTATTCTCTGCTGGTAAAGTCTGAGCCATGCAGACGCTGTCCTCATGGAGGAAGGCAGTGATATCAACATTCATTCATTGTTTATCCTTGAAGGTAAGACAGCTTTTTATCAACACCAGAATTTACTGCATCCATGGCTTTAGGCAGAAGTTGCTGAAGGAGTGTAATAAAGCTGTGCTTGCAGGGGTCGTGCCAGTACTAAAACGTCAACTTCTTAAACTCCATCTGATCCTGCCCAAGCCTCAGTGTTTGAAAGGTCATAGCACCTTTTACTAATACAAATTTACATGTTCAGTTTTTGCTATAAGAAAACTACAATGAGTTCTATATTACCCCTAGGTGGCATAATCCCAGTGGTAAATTTGTCCCCATCTTTTGAAGATTGTATTCCCTTCATCTAATTTCACTTTCACTCAGATATCTGCAGAAATTATTTCATCAATCCACTTTTACCTCTCATGATATTGAAGAAAATAAAGTAGGTCAGTGGTCAGATAAATTTCAGTGCAAAATAAGAAATATGATCTTTTTCTCCCCTCCTTTCCTTTTCATTTTGGAACTGAATGTTACCAATCCTTGGAAGGATGCCAAAATTCAATATTGTGCTGATGGGAACATGAATAATGTATTAAGAGATACTTCAAACAGTGTATAAAATCTGAGGCACAAAATGTCTAACAAGGCTAAACCAAAGGCTTTGTAAAAGTTACAGCAGAACCAATTGTTCAAGTACTCTTAAGACTGCTCCATCCCATTCCTCTACAGATGCCAATAAGTGACAGATTCCTTTGCAAGAAACTTGCTACGACCTCAGTAAAACAAGGAATGACTTTAAAAGCTCTGAATTTAGACATTAAAAGGAAAAAAGTATGTATATGTATATAAGTATATACAAAGATATACTTTGGGTTGGTTCCTGGTTTAGCTTGGTTTTTTGGGTGGTTGTTCCTCAAAAATAAATCCATGTTTTGTTGGGAGTCCCAAAACCAAGGGACCTAAAAGGATAGGCAAAACTCCTAGGTGAAGCCCAGTTTCATGTTTTCTACAAAGTTCCCCCCCACCCTTTTTATTGAATATATGGAGTACCAGATCTACACTCCACACTGTAGAAGAAGCAGAGACTCTTCCTTCTCTGTAGCTCTTTACTCCCTTTCACTGACAAACATGGCTAAATGATACACACCCCGAGTTATGGATGAATAGGTGTATTTTTTATGTGAAATAAAAATTATTTCAAAATTATGTGTCTTGAATCTGTTTTGTTGTACATATGAATGGGTAATGGAGTATCTAGGTTTAAAATTCAGATCTGGTTTAGAGAAATAATAGAGGTATCCCCCAAAATGCTTATTTCTATTTCTGTCTTTTTTTCTAGGTTTTGCTGTTTGGTTGGTTGTCTTTTTTTCAAGTAGAGGCTAAAACCACTTCAAATACTAAAAATTATCTTGTTGGTGTTCTTCAGGAAAAAATTATAGACTATGTAATCAAAGTTACAGACTGTGTAATCCATGAAACATGTTGGTGACATTCACACTTTGCCCTTTGGACTAATATGCCAGGACTAGAGCTTTTCATCAGACATCCTGTGACAAAATTGGGCATTGTTCCCTGTAAATTAGAGCCAGGGTGTGAGATACTCAGAGGGGAATATGGTGACTGTGGGTGTGAACTTGAGCCTGCCTCCTCCAGACCTCAGACTTACTTCCACAGGAGTGAATGAGAATGTGTAGGAGCAAGGAGTGACACACACCTCCAGAACCCCAGTAATGAATCTATTGTAAGGCACTGGTGCTCGTCCCACTCACCCTCAGTCTGTATAAGCACACACATGCACTCAGCACAGGGGAAATTATTTTAGGACCAGCCAAGCTCATTGCTACATTAGCTAATTGCAACTTACTATCCAGATAAAGGGAAAAAAACAAGAAAAGCTGTGCTTTATTGGACTATCTGAAACGTGATTTCCTGGGGCTATCCTTGCTGCGGCACAATATATTGCAGCATCTCTGAAGGCTATGCCCAAAGGCAGAGTATAGCCATATGAAAATAAATGCAAGTGATATTATGAATATTGTGGCCCTTCACAAGATATCACTCAGAGGAAACAGACAGAAATAAAATTCAGCACTCTAAAAATGTGAGTTACCGAAGATGTTCTGATGATGGAGGATAGCAACAAATTAAGAACCTACATAGTAATAAGTGTGAACAATCCTCGAATGATTGTCCCATCATATTCACAGAGCTGTCATTGAGGGTCAGGAGCTGTTTCCTTTATGAACAGTGTCACTCACTATTTCACTATTCAGCTGTTTTCAGTCATTGTAGGCTGAAACTTGGCATTCACATAATCAGCTCAAATGCAAATCTGCCTCTAAAAATGACTTAAATGGGTTAGGCCAAATTTAGTACAGGAGCAGTAAAAATAATAATTTAGGTATGGTTACATATAGTCTGACAATAGAAATGTCATTTCTAACTAAAGGAAAATTCAAAAGTTTTAAAATATAGCTGCCAAAAAAGTGTAAAAAATAGATAAAACTTTCCAAATCTCAATGCATGTTAATAATAGTTAAAAAAAAAAAAAAAAAGGCACAAATTTTTCCTTTACCCATGCAGTAAAAATACAAATTACATTGGAATTGACATAATGCTGATGTTTTTCTCTTGGAAAGGAATGGCCAAAATCCACAGGATTATGGTGCAATTGAAGCCATAAGGGGCCTCTGCTGGGACACCTGGTCCAGCCTCACTTTCAGCAAGGTCCGTGTTAAGTGGAAGCAAGGACTCCACATTAGAGAGTGCATTAATTAGAAATTCAGGTATTATTCAGTGTGACAAAACTGAGCCTAGGAAAAGAGAACAAATGAAGACCACCACCCTTTGAGCATTTTTGCTTTGTGACAAAAGTTCAGCTCAAAAAGAATAGTCTCTAAGCTCCCAATGTTTCAGCATCTGGTTTTTGTAGCAACTTAGTCTGCTGCTGGTTTCCAAAACATCCAAGTTTTAGGTCTAAGCCTTCTCTGATTTACACCAAGGTAAATTTATATTTGACACAGTGCAGTGGTGAGTGCAATTAAACTGTGAGAGATCTGAATCAAATGCAATCGTTTCCTCTTCCCTACATCTGAATACCAGGTAAGTCTTTAATCTCTATGCTGCAGCTTTCCCCAGCATGCTTTTGAAAAGCATTTGAGCAGGATGGCAAAGGAAAGTTATTGTCAAGACTTCATGTAAGATGCACACCTCTTTTTCAGCCCTGTTTTCAATTCTGTTCTGGCTGAAAATAACAAGCTCCTGAAAATATTTACCAAATTGGGAGTAGCATTTGATTGAGATCTTAAAAAACAGCTAAATGTTGGAACAATTATTTATAGTAAATCAAACACTTCTTTTAAATGCAAGTGCCCACTTCCACGGCTCTTTCTCACCACATTTTCAAACATTTTGTAACACCACAGAGAGAAAAAATAGTTGGGTTTGAGATTTTTTCCACTTTTACAGTACGTTCTGAAAGCACAGTTCATGATCTGCCTCACCTCATAGCCATTGGATTCCCAGTGCTCTTTACCACTTAAAAAAAAAAAGAAAAAAAAAAAGAAAAAAAAGGAAAAAAAAAAAAAGAAAAAAGGGTCAGCAACATTGTCAAAAAATGTAAGTGGAAACAGCTAACATGTATAAGCAAATTCCAGGCATCTCTGAATATGAAGATTTTTTTTCCAGAGTTACAGAGCCTGTGACAAAAGACCACCATGATTAATTACTCATTTTCAGCCAAGCAAAAAATTTGAGTTATAATGTGTTAAAAAGGAATAGTTCCCATAGAATACTTATTCAGCTGTGAAAGGGCTCAGTTTGTCATCACTTGGAACAGCCAAACAGAATAATACAAATGGATTGAAAGGCAAATAGATTTTCAGACCGGCATATTGTCCTTTTACCAGTGTCCCCACATACATCAGTAGGTGTCATATCTGAGATACTGATGCCAGGGTCATTGTTGTCATATGTTTATTAGTTTCCACAAGTAAGATTCCATTTTATTAAAATGCCAGTGTCAGTAAAAGTTATTCAGATTTAAAAAGCCTTGCCTTGAGAGATAACCTTTTATTCAAGGTCAGAACTTGAATGTTCATGTCATGCATTATTTTTCAAAAATTAAATTACATCAGCTGCAGGCTGCTTAATTTTGACTCACACACACTTTTAAGAAATGGGTCCCACAATGATTTGCAATGATATAATGTATTAATTACTCTGTTCTATGTATGTATTTATCACTCTGTTGTGCTTTGCCAGAGCAAGGCACAAGCTGGAAGGATAATTTCAGAGCTGGGGCAATAATTGCCTTTCACATCACCTTCTGAAGATGAATGAATTTTGCAAGTTCTGTTGAAAGAACCACAGAATCACAGAATATATATAAGGTAATATCAAGTTCCTAATTCTTAATGGTCCAAATTCAGTAATAAAATTTCATATTACAGCATCTTCAGTAGAGTACCATGTTAGCCTAAAGGCTCTATGTCACCTCTTGAGTTTTCCTTTCCTCAAAATAATAAGTCCTCTCCTTGAATAAGCAAACAGACCCTTCTTTGACCCCTAGCTATTATATTGGAAAGCATGAAACAAGTATCGGAAAAAAGGAAACTAGCACTTTTGCCTTCTTTCCAGACCATTTTCCAGCTGACATTAATCCTAAGGCTATGTTGTACAGGCTTGCATTCATTTCAGGATCAGTCTCAATGTTTATTCAGACTGTGTCCCTTGGCTTTGATTGCTCATTTTATGCTACTTTAAGGCACATTCTATTTCTTCTGCTTGTTCCACAGAAACAAATGTGAAAAATACCCAAATAAACCCCCTTAAGTTGTTATGGGTGCTTATGTTTAAGTTGGAGGCTGCAAAGAAGTGTTTTAGTTCATGGATTCAAAAGAAGCTGGATTCATATTTATCAGCAGTGTAAAGGGCAGTCATATTTTCTTCAGAAGAGACTAGGCTAGACGAGGTACATAGCTTGGAGATACAAACTATATTTTTAAAAAATGTAACCATTTGCTCAGTATAAGCTTTAGCCACTTTCCAAACTGATCACTTTAATCCATTTTTAAATATCAGATTTAAAGAAGGAAAGTATTAGAAAAAAATGGCCACACTCTATTTTTCAAGACAGTGTTTCAAGGAAGTATTTTGACATTTCTCATGAAAGATTAAACTATTTTTTCCCTTACATCTAGTTTTTCCTAGTTTACTAGGACAATTCCCAGCTACGGTTTACTGGACAAGCTCCAGAACATCTTCACAGCAGCTTTTTATTGGAATTATATCTCTGTTTATCAGTAGATTTTGCAGTTTGTCTTGTTGAGAAACTACTTAAAATTAGGTTGCAATCCCAGTCAGCTTCTGCTTCATGTCTGTAGTTCTTTTCATGTGAAATACATATGAAGCGTTGGATATTTTTCTATGAGTGGGAGCTAACACAACACCTCTAGACAAGTGTGAGAGTGGGATTAGAAGTTGCCAGTTCTGTGATATCCTCATATCTATATATGAATTTCTGCATGCTAATGCACTGAAATGATTTGATTGCCTCTGAAAGAACAAATTCAAAACTCGTCGCTTCCCATGTCACAAACTGTCTGCAACTTCACTGACAACACTTCCACACAGCAGCACCACCCATGTTAAAATAAACTTTACCTCCACGCTACAGTGGCAGAAGGTTTAGGATGACTGCAGTGTAGCAGGACCATGCAATGCTGTGGGTCTCATCACAGCAGGGATCCCCCTGGACTTTCTGCAGATGGAGGTGTCCTGCCAGTGTCAAGGGGTGGAAAGGCTTTATGCAGTGCCCAGGAATGGTTAGATAAGAGATATAAATTCCACCTTCTGATTTCTTCTAGAAATTCTGCTTCAAATTTTCCACATGTTTGGGTGATTATAGCCCACATGGAGGTTCATTTTGTCTATCATTCATTAATATGTCAACAGTCCACTTAGAATAACCTCAGTTCAGTTTGGTTCATGTTTAAATTTTGTTCATCCCATGCAGGAGTGTAGAGTGGTTAGAGCCGCATGCGACATTTTTAGCTGTCCTCTGGGTAAAATAAATTACAAAAGCAGATGGCATAATAAGTAAACTAAGAGCACACAGGTTTTGAGTTTCACGCATCTGAAATAAAAAGTCACTTTCTGTTACATTAATTTCATCATTCATTGAGGTACATCTGAAGATTTACACATGTATGACTAGGAACAAAATCTATTCTCTGATTTTTCACATCAACTAGTGAAAAGTTGATAAAAGAAATAACTTATCTATTACACTGGTTCTCCAGATTACCTTTCCATAAATGCTAAGCATCCCATTTATTTTATCACTAACTATAAAATACATGCACAAGACTCTGGAGGATAGAAATTCATCACAATGCCTTGCCTCCACAGAGTTTTATGCTCCCTTGTGTGTTTTCCTTGCTCAGATAATATTTCTGTGTCCCTTTTGTCTTAAACAACACACAGGAAACACATTTGTCTTTAATTCCACTGATAAAAAACCCAAATCCACTTAATTTTCTTTCAACATAGCTATGTTTAATGAACTAGTACATTCCCATTTCCAGAATCCATCAGAAAGCCTACCCAAATTGGCCTTGCTCCATTATTCTGCATTTCAATTAAATTAATTGAAAACCTAACTGTTTATGAGCTGTTAGGTATGACTCCACCTAGATTCCACATGAGAGCATTGATTCCTTTCTTGACCCTTCAGTTTTCTCAGACAATTCCTCTGCATCTTTGCCGTAGTCACTCACAGGCCGATGTCCTAGACAGGGTGAATGTGGGGCCTCATCAGCTGCATGAGCATTTTGAGGATGGGGAGTAATTCAGTTAATGCAATAAACTATCAAAAAAACCCCCGAACTATTAAGCAATAATTTGCTTTAAAATAAATATTTTTGTTGAACAGGTTTAGACAAGCATGTCCCTTTGACAATCTGAAAGTGACCTTTTATTGAAAAGTTTAAGTTAGTATGAGTATTCTAACAATGAAAAAAAAGAAGCCATCTTATTTAAGACATTTTTTAATTCACTTTTTTCAGATTGTTGATTCTTTGCCATTTTAGTACTTGAAGGGGTAGGGCAAACAAGACAGTTGAAGAGTTTTACTCTTCTGGCTTTTATGAGAAAGACAGCACTGAACTCAGGATGAGGTTTCTACTCAATCCCATTTGACACATCTCATATTCTTAGTAAGACTTTTCCCACTATTAGTAGTGAGAAACTTTTTAAAAAGGGAAAATGGAATAAAAAAAACTCAAAACACCAAAACCAACCACAAACCAAACCCAAAAACTAAGCCTCTCCACTATTAGATATTCGAGACAGAGTAACATCAACCACAGTGGGAACAGAAAAGGAATCAGGGTTTTATCTCTGTATTCAGAATGAGAAACTATGGTTTCTTGGCATACTGGGACCAAATAATTGTATTTGCTGCGAGCCAACATTGTCCTCCATGCTATGGGATACCCCTAGGGAAGATGAAGTCATGGGAGCCTTGGGAACCAGCCTGTCTCTGGGACACAGGTAATGGTGCTCAGATGTAGATCCTGTAAATAAAGTCCCAAGAGATGAGTTCTCCTTTAAGCAATATAATAGATTCTTTCTTTTTCAAGATGTGTTTACTAAAGTTGATATCATCTACCTTCATGTTGAAAAAAGACCAGCATAGAGTCATGTAAATACCAAAATTTAAAGGTAAAACAGTTAAGATTTAAGCTCCCATTCATCAGTCTGTGGGTTCAAATACATTACTTGAAATCTAATAACCCAGAGGTCATGTTCAGTGTTATGTTCCCTTTCAGATGAGGATAATGTGACTTGTCTCGTGCTTGGTAAGTGCTATAATACGCTCTTCAGTTGGTCATGCCTGATCTTTTCTTTTTACTCTTCAGTTAGCCAGTATACTGTAAACTTTTCATAATCTCTGCATGTATTTGAGTCCCCAATATTTTGCTTGTGCCAACGAAGAAAGAATAATACTGTCTGCACCTCTATTACTAAAGTGGACCTTATGAACCTTTTTTTTAATGTTTTATAGCTGGCAAATTAACTCTGACAACTCAACACCACGCTGCTAATAGTGGAAGGAGGACTCTGTGTGGATGAGTAACCACAATAATGGGAGGAATGCCAGAACTAGAGTGAGTGTCCATAGGCCACACCTAACATTAGGTACTCCTTCTAACTCAATTCAGAATAATCTCTGATTCAAATTTCTCCATGAAAAGCTTCCAGGATCACATTCTTTTGAGTAAGGATATGCTTGATCTTACACATATGCTTACTACAGTCTCCTACATGGCTTTCCCCACCTCAGGCATAGTGCCTACTGAGCAAGAGTAAATAAGGGCAGCAGAGTTTCAGAGGGTAACCAACCACTTTTTCCAGTAAGCAAAGCACCTCTCATTCTGTTATCTGTACTAAAAAGCTCATCATACATCTTCAAGGACATGTCTTTCCATACCCAAATGTTCTGCAACTATTTCTTGTTATTTAAGTCACCTCTTACAATGTGATCCACTCAGGAGTTGCTGTTCTCAAATTGTTGCCTAGTGAAATGAAACAACTTGCCATTCTCCTGAAATGTTTATCTTATCCATTCTTCTCCCTCAAATTTTTTTGTCTACACTTCAGCACACCCATCAGTCAAATTTCTAATCAGAACTAAATTAAACTTTTGAATACAGATAGAAAAGACAGCCAAGCTGAAAGACAGATGCAGAATTCCCTCAAGGATCCCTAAGTAAAATAGAGATGCATGAAGTCACTGAGTGCATAAAGAACTAGATATTGGGATGTCAAAAGCATTATGAGATGCAGAATAGAAATCTGTTGAACACGACCCTGAGATCTACTGCTTTGCTGAACTCTTATGATGTTATGCAAAAAGGTTCCAGAGAAGTCATGTAAACAGTACAGACAAGCGGAGGGAAAAGTCAGAAATGTGAAAATCTGCAACATAGAAATCTAAACTTTAAGTTGTTCTATCATCACTAGGAAGAAACAAGTAACTGGAGAAATCCACTCCCCTCAAACTGCCACTCCAACAGAAGACCAGATCTGTCATTACTCTGGAAGTGATGTAGGCATGTCATAGCCTTCCAAAGTTAGGTGAGATAAATTTCACACACTTGAGATGGAATCTGTTATATTCGAGACAGGAGCTGACACAGTCTTTTGTGGTGATGACACCTGGGAAAAGCAAAAGTAACGAAGAATGCAAGTGCTCTGACTGTGGTTGAGACATCATCAGAAGCTCTGTTAGAGACAGTTAATTGTTTTGCCATGCATTGATTTATACCTGCAGGCGTTACTTGGAAACACCTGTGAAATGTTTTCTTCCACGCTGATCGGTTGGTTAAAAGCTGAATGAACAGTTCTCAATACATCTGTGATCCTCATCTCCTGGCTATGCATGAGTAATGAGCGTTCACCAAAAGGAATGCATAATAAATGGCGGTATTGAGGCTTTTTAACCCACATGCATGACAAGCTTCATTTCACACACAGAATATTCAAACCAGCAAAGAGAAAAAAGAATGTGAAAAGGCCCTTCCCACCCTTCTGTTCAATAGCCAGATGTAATCACAAAGAAATTTCAGGAAAACTAAACGTTATTTCAGGTTCTGTCGTTTTGAGTGTTTTAGGGCAGAATTACCTAATCTTACTATTAATATCTATAAACAGAATTCAACCAAATAACTCTCTAAAAATAACTAGATATGCAGAAAACAGTGAAAAACAGCTATGCCAAGATGAGGCATACATTTTGGTTCTGCTTGGGATACCGGTGTTTTTCAGGAGCACTCAAGCCTATAAGAGCTCCCAATGCTCCTCCTACCTTGCTACATGAACAATACAGTTAGTGCTCGACTTTTTAGGGCCAAAGCCTTGTTGCTTTACTCACATATATAATCCCCCAGTACTCACAGGCCAGATTCTCCTTTCAGTATCTCTTCTGAAATTTTATGGCAAGTCCATCATCTTTTCTTCAGATATATAGATTAACTAGGTCATAATCTACCTCCGTGGGACCATTGAAAAGACCAGCACCAGCAACATCATTTTAGCTTACACAATTGAAGGGTACCCTTACTTTTTCCCTTTAAATTTAGGGAGAGAGTGTTGTATCATAATGAAAGCAAGAGGAACAGCAAGCACACATGATATTTATAGTTGTTTTTCATTTATTTTGTTTCACTTTATAGTGGTAATGTTTCTTTTATAAAGCAAAGAAATTTTCTATAGGCTTTCTGCTATAAATATTCCCTGGTTTGGGCAAAACCATGATGTTTCCTGTAGATCTACTACATTCTTTAAATTCACCTCAGTTGTATCAATGCAGAAAAGCATTACCAAGTTGTACTTTATTTGAATTATAAAATTTGAAACCGTTAAAGTCACAAATCTCTTTGAGAACAATTAGTGTCATGCTGGTCATTTGACTAACATAACTGAATGTTGCAAGATTAATGTTCAAAATAAAAGCAGAGGTACAATCTGTGTCATGTATACCAAAAGAATAATAATCAAGTCATCCATGTAAAATGCTATGAATTATATTTAATAAGCAATGGCTTACAATCTGAGTCCCTAAGTGCTGTATAATGACTGAATTCAAACTCTAGTTCTGAATAGGAGCTTTTTTTCCTGGCTACTTTTAGAACTTAACACCTACTGATCACTGTTAAATCACCATTCTACAACTTTAGGGCGAAGTCCACTGTTATTTATGAAAATATTCTTTGCTACTTTTGACAATTATAGTAATTCAAAACACAGTTGAAGTGTAACTGAAGAGAAAATGTATCAACATGCTGAGCCAGATCCTTGGGTCCAGAGCATGGAGGATCTGAAAGAGCTCTACTGTTCACTTTTGTGCTGCCCTTAGCCTGGGAGGGGTTTAGCTCCTATCACACACAAGAAAACCCCAGGCTGTTCACACCTGTGCTGATTGGTAACAGCACCTTTCACGTTAAAGAAGTGCTCTCAGAAGTGTTATTGACTTTATACCAAAGACCCTTTTCTATAGAGAAGCTGTAGAAGAGCTGGCAGAAATAAGGTGAGTCCTCTTCTGGCAACACAATGATTCCTACAACAGAGTCCTGAATATGTTTTTTTGTCTTCCTTCATGTTCCCATGTGCCATTAAACCTTGAATTTAACCTTGAGTTTTGCTCAGATCTTGTATTACTCTCACATTGATAGCAATGAATCTTAAAGGACATTCCCCATTCATTGGGGCAAACTGACCCTAAAAAAAGATCCTAACAACTATTTCTATTGGATGAGTACTTTATGTAAACTTATAGTCTCTCCACAAGGATGATGAAAAGTATAGTGTGGAGTAAAAAACTGCTTGCAGGTTATGGTGGAAGGGAAACGATAAAACAAAAAAACAGGTCAAAAATTTGGGTTAATCTCTCTTGACAGCATACTAAAAAGATACTTTGATAGCTTCAATTTATTAAATACTAAGTTAATCCTATAATAATGTAGGGCAAAACACCTACCAAACTACGCAAGTATATAAGTATGTGGGGAGTGCTGGTCTGAGAAAACCCCTACTTAAAAAGGAAAGGATGCAATCACTCTTTCATTCTTCTGACTGATAGACTGTGCTTTCATGCAGATTACTCCAAGTATTTTTAATATTAATTCCAAATGTGATTATAATTGCTTGCTTTGTTCCGATGTCTCACCAGACCAGTCAGGAATTTCCCCAGCTGACACTGACTGGTTTGTATTCTGTATAATGAAAAGGCAGTCCTGCTCCCCAGCAGCCTGAGGAAGTGCTGGGAAGCAACAGGTACATCTCCAAGAAACAGGGGAAAACATTGATATAACTGAAATTGTAGAATACTTGTAAAGTAGTTTGGGTCTGTGGTTCCTTGTGGTTGACTAACTCAGCTCATGGACTGGATGGACTAACTCTACTCCATGGATGTTCTATCCCCATGTAGAGGAGGCAAACTGCTCACCTTTCCCCCCAGTCACTTGTCCTTCGAGCTGTTTTCGTATTCCCAGGACTCTCTGATGTTGGGACTTGCAATGAGCAATGCAGATAACAGAGAGGAGCCTCTTTCTCCTTGATGAAAAAAACCTTTGCACAGAGTTGCAGAAATGCTGGTATCAAGTTTATTTTTTAACACATACAATTTTAAATTATCAAGGCTGAAAACCTCTCTAACACCTACCATCCTAGATGAAAAAAAGTCAGGAGGAGCCAGAGGTTATCGGCTCATTCTAATGTTCCCTTCCTACAAACAAGTGGTTTTGCATGCATGTAGTGTACTTTTAATGTAGTATATAACAAAATAAATTTTCAACTCCCTGTCCAATATGCTTTGGCATTATTTCTCATGGGCTTGTGCTCTCCCAGTGACTCCAAATACTGCTTTGAAGGCTAAAAGATAAAATAAGCAATTTTATGAACTAGCCTTACAAAATACACGCTCACACAATTTGCAGTGGATTTTCAATTAAGCAACAAATAGTGTCCAAAAAATAAGAAGATTCTAAGTATGAAACATACCTCATTGGAGCTAGGGTCAAGCAGCTTTGGGATGACCTCCATCTGAAAGAGGTAATATTAGACAGCCACAAGAAAAGTGGAAGGAGAACAACCTGAAAATATAAATTTAAAAAAGAAGTAATTTCAATTATTTGGGGGAAATACTGCACTGCTCCTCCCTTCCATGCAAATAGTTTGGGAAATTTTCCTGATTAGCCTTTAAGTGGTTTTGTTCCCAAATAACACACACCATTTTTTCCAGTTACTTACAGTTGTCTTGTATCAACAAATCAAAAGTGAAGGCAAATAACATGGCTGAATAGCTCCTGCTTCTTTTTAAACCAGCTGAGAAGTCAAGCACAGAACATCTAAAGGAAAGTGAGTGACATCTGGCCCTGAGCACGGTTCTTAACCTTGGGGTGAGACCATCACAAGCTTCCTGCAAAATGTCACAACCGACCCAGGAGCGATTCTCATTCTGTCTCCTCTAGTTTCAAGTCTTTCACTAGATGTGAGTTAAAAATACATATATTTAAAAAGTGGTCAGTGTAATTAATGCCTCAAAAATTAAAAAAAAAAAAAATCTTTTAATGGAGAATGACAGTAAGAACTGGAGTAAGATAAACTAGTAATTCCTTTCATTATTTTTTCTTTTTTGTGAAAAAGCTTGTTCATCTGAAAACATTCATTCCCTTTACTTTTCAATCACCAGATTTCATGGCTGTGTATTACCTTATCCAGGCAAATGTTCCCAGAAATGTGTATGTCTGCTACAATTAATTTTGAAAGAAGAGCAGACATGCAAATTGCCATTCACTCTCAGTGGATTATCTAGACCCAGACTTGCTACGCAATGAAAAGCAAAGTTACCTCTGATTGTACCACATGTCAAATAAGCTGGATGAATCTAACACACAATGCAGATTCACTGTATTTGATGTAGGTTTGTAAAGAATTAAAACATATATTTTCTCAGTGATGATGATTTCTCATGGTTCATTCTCAATGCTGCTCTTTTCCTCTGCATTTGTTATCAAATCATCATTAATTATACCAGAGTCTCCACCATTAATCATATCAGAATTTCTACTGCCATGGGAAACAAGCAAACAAACAAAGTATATGAGGCTAAGATTAGAAAAAAAAAATCCAAACCACTTACCCCTCTGAGACCAGTGGCCAGATTTGGAGTGATGCTCTTACAACTTTCCCAGCTATTAATTAAGATGAAGCTATGAATTCCAGCAATAAAGAATCAAGAAACCTTGGTATTTAGCATAATATACTGTGAAGCATATGTGGAAAATGCCTATCACCTCTCGTTTTTATTAATGTAATGAATTAGATAATTTAAAATAGCTAAATAAGCTGTTATTTGAGGCTTAAAAATGGACTTTCAGGCTAGAGCTACTGTTATGATTGGAACTCGTTCTGCTAGCAGGGTGATGGTTAAGATAGCCATGGTAATTCTGTACTTCTGTTACTCTGTGCCTGAGAAATTGCAAAGGAAAGTTACTGGGGAAAACCTGAAACCTATGCAAAATGTCTCCCTTATACTTTTAATACTACACTTAGAATCCTTTTCATATTTATCCTTTTTATCTAGTGTTCAGATTGCACTTACAACAACTAAGGGCCTTCTATCTGATTTTGTTTTGTTGGAGCTCTACACTGGGAGCTGCAGGTCTCTGTCTGGAACCCAGAGATGTTCTCTGTATTTCAGAGAAGTACACCAAGTACTTTAGGTTGTCTTTTGAATTGCTTTTGGACCTTGAGCCTGCTGAGGACTGAGATATATTAACTTGGCTACACATCTCCTGGGTGCTCAGCCAGCCTGGGATGGAACATATTCAAGTGGATATACTAAAACTGATGGCAGCACTGATGTACCAAAGCATGCTCTGACAAGGACCAGATAAAGGTTGTCATCTTATGCACAAACAACCTACCAAACCAGGTGTATGCTTTAAAATGAGGAGAGGAGAGGAGAGGAGAGGAGAGGAGAGGAGAAAAGGAAATGGGAAAGGTGGAAGGAGAATGGAGGAAAGAAAAATGAGAAATGAGAAGGGAGAAAGGAGAAAAAACCCAGCTCAAATGCACTNGGTGTATGCTTTAAAATGAGGAGAGGAGAGGAGAGGAGAGGAGAAAAGGAAATGGGAAAGGTGGAAGGAGAATGGAGGAAAGAAAAATGAGAAATGAGAAGGGAGAAAGGAGAAAAAACCCAGCTCAAATGCACTCCTTGCAATTCCTAATAATTATATACATTCACCACAGTTCAATGGTAAGTGCACAACATCATGTAGAAAGTTATACAAGTAAGGCAGGAGCAAAGCCTGCCAGCAGCATTCAGTGGTCAGTGCAAACACAGAGTTACAAATTCACTCAGGCAACCAGTAAACCAGACCATTAGGGAAGCTGACTTTTGCAACCACTCCACTTCTGGGAACATAAAAATCCACACCAACTAAAAATAAAATAAATGGTTCATTAAAGCCCCCAAAGCATTTTTTTTTTTTCATCAAGAAGAGTCTGTAGGATAGGTAGGGATACATAATTTGGCAAAGTAGTTTGCTGTGAGGCATTCAGCCTGCCATCGTACAACTGGTTCTTAACACGTACAGCAAATTAAGATTACATTGATAGCTGCCACAGAACAACACCTTCAGAAGCTTTTCATCCAAGAACATATTTCTTGTTTTCCAGGATTTGGCCTCACCTACAACACATTTTGCTAAGAGTTATTTGAAAACTGTGAATGTGATGATAGCCCAATCACTCAAAACTTTAGCAATGAAAATATGGCAAAAAAAGGGCTGTTGTATAAAGAAGATAGCTAAATAGAATGGTTTAGTTTGACAGAAATAGAAAATATGACTCAGATAGGGAAAAGAGTTCTTTGCCCTTTAAAAAATCAGTCTTGTTCTTCCTCTCCCTCTTACAAAGGAGTCTTTCAGGGAGAGTCTGGTGATGCTGCATTATTGATGTGATACAGGTCTCCAGTGGAAACAGATGTGGTATGTTTGGTTTCCTCTGATAGCCTGGGCTGAACACAAAGCAAATTACTGAATGTCAGAAGACTTGGGTTCAAAGCGCATATTTAAAAGAAGTTCTTAAATAATAAATCTTAAATTTCAAGCCTGTTGCATAACCAAAAGTTATATATGTACTAAAAAAATGTGTCCCAAATGATTTTACTGAGACAAACTGCAAATGACATTAAAATGCATATGTGCAGCTTTAGGATTTGTTTGGTCTCAAACTAGGCACTGATGGTTGGAGTGAAAGATGCAAAATAGCATGGTCTGGGTGAACATAGGATTGCAGAATTGTTGAGGCTGGGATACATACAATTTAATTGAACATGCATTCGCTTTCTGTCAATTTTCCCAATTTGTGTTGGACTACTTATTTTTAAAAACATCATTTGGCAAATATTTTCACTTGTGCCCTTTGCTTTCTGCCAGGCTGTTTTACCCACAGTCTTCCACGCAAGAGGTCACGTAGAGGTAGACAAAAGTTGGTTTCACTCAGGCCAGGTAGAAATCCAGCTTCAGGAGAACTCTAAGGCCACTGTACAAACCCCCAGGTTTTCAGTCTATCCGCACCAGCAAACCCTCCTGTGTACATTCAGGAGCAACTCCAAGCCACAGGATGAGTTTTCTGTATTTACAGAAAAGCCTGCCCAGGACGTGCTTTTCTGTATCATGGTGAACCTCTAATAAGACTCGACTAAAGCAGTCAGCAGCAATCTCCTCCCAAGAGTAAGTGCAGCAGCGTGGCAGGACAGGTTAGATTACATCTCACTAAGGTGATAGCTTCAATTTAAACACTTTTGAGAAAGTAGCTCAAAAGAGAACAGTTTCCCATTCTCTGCTGAAACTGAGAAATTCTGGGTGACACCACTGATGGATCTCAGCTGCCACTTTCTTCTTCGACCTCTTGCTTCATCTTTTCACCTGCTTCTTGGCTTTTTCCCTAAGCATTCCGGCAAATTGAGGGGGGGGAAAAAACCCCAAAGGTGAGGTAGCTGAAGATGAGCCTGCCAGGACGATAGTGGTGGAAAGGAGTCCGGGGGTTGTCGCGGCGATCGGGGCGGGGCCTGGGCGGGCAGGGCCGCCGGGGTGCGGGGCGAGG
>VXBQ01006239.1:338134-432506 GCA_013400175.1 Phainopepla nitens | reverse complement strand
GGTCCCGTTTGGTTCGTGCGGGATGCGGCTGCAGCCCCCGCGGCTCCCGTCAGGGTGCTTTCATGGCACTGCTGCCGCTGGCGATGGCCGGCGGCCCGGCCGTGCCCTCCGCCTGCCGAGCGCTGCTCTCGCCATCGTCGAAACTAAGTGCCGGGCGATGCCGGACTGGGAGCGTTCCTCGGAGCTGATGACCATCTGTTATCGCCGCGGAGAGGAGATGGGCAGCTGGCTAGTGGGACAGCAGAAAATGAGATCAAAGAATCGGCAATTACAGCAAAGGATGCCCCGATAATTACACTTTTGCATCGACAAATTCGTGGGTTTTGTCTTTTGTGGTGGTTTTTTTGTTTGTTTGGGTTTTTTTTTTTTTTTCTATTTTTAATAAATAGTTCAGCGATAGGAAAGAGAAATCTCTGCTCTTTGTTTTGAGCGTGCAGTACCTCAGAGAGTAATTTAACCACATCCTTGCTGACAACACCCATCTTTTTTTTTCCGGGAAAATACAAACAGAGTAAATGGGACACAATATTACTGCATATGTGGCAATTCTGGCATTAGAACAGAAAAGAGATGAGATTCAAAGGCTGAACAGTTAAAGAGGAGCAAGGGGGATGTTTTTAGATGCTTACTTAATCGCCTTTCAGTGCAATTAATTGAACTTTGTGAGTGGTATTATATTCAGTGATGTCATCTTTTGCCCCGTCAAAGAAAAAATAATAGGATGCTCAGAAAGAGAAAAGGGGGAGGGGATCTTGCTTCTCAGTAGCATGAAGAAATAGGTTCCAAAAAGAACCGCACAGTGCAGAAATGCTCCTACACACTGTGTTGTTTAGCTCAGATTGTGGAAATAGAGAGATGACTTCTGATGGTCCAATAAGACAAAAGCCCCAAATTCTCAGTGTTGAGTCCTCTGCCAGTTTGCCTGCAAGCACTCCTTAGGGTTTCCCTGGGTGACTCATGGGGTTTCACTTCTCCTTTAATAGGATTTGACCTGCCATCTCTTACCTGCCAGCCATCTCCCCCTTCTGAGGGCAACGGGAGGAGGGGGTTGAATTTGTCAGTGTTACATAACAATTACCTGGAACATCGCACATGTTCCCAAACTAGAGATGCCTCTGGACCACAAGCAAGAGATGAATTTCTAATATTGCAGATGAAGTGCAAATGGCTAGGAAAAAACTTTCACAAGGCACCACTTTCCAGTGTTTAAATGTTTCCTTTCTGCAATTCACAGTAATTTCTTTCCCACTCATTTGTGCAGGATGAGGAATGTTTAACCCTCCCTCCAGTAAAATGTGTAAGTAGTGTAATGAAACAAATGGTATCTATAGCTCAACTACACTGCCTTCCTGCTTTTCTTTCTCCCATCCCCTCAAATCCTGCATGACATCACTAACCACAGTCAGTGTTCACTGCAACCTCAGAACACATTTGAGAGTGGGGCTTGGTATCCTCTGAGCTCTGGTGCTTTGCAAGCTCCTTCTGAAATGAGCAAGATTTTTTTTTGTTTACTCTAGTGGATACTACTAGGTCTGTCATTTACCTGGAATATAAAGAAATTAATTAGTTTCTTGGCAAGAGCATAGTGGGACATGTGGCTGATTTGTTGCTGTTGGTCTGCGTGTTTCTTCCTCACACAGGAGCTGTGTGGGCAAGGGAGATCTTGCCTGTTGGTGTCAACCTCTATCCCAGTTGTTCAGGGTTGAAATTACCAGGGCTTTGAAGGAGGAAGAGTGAACAGAGACATCTTTTGTGCTGCAGGTCTGCCCTTGGTTCTCATTCTCTTCTCTTCTCCCTTTCACTGCAGGAGCTGGAGTGGCCGTGGGGGGCAGTGCGCTGGTAGCCAGCCATGATTGCCACTGGAGGCCTCCTGAGGATCTCAGCCAGGAAACAGGACCCCTTGAAACCCCAGAACCAACTCCCCAAACGCAAACGCAAGGCCAAAAAGAAGCGCAAGAATGACGTGGTGGTGGTGAAGGGCAAGCTCAAGCTGTGCTCCCTCTCGGGGTTCATTGCCCTCTGTGGCATCCTGGTACTGCTAGTGGGCATCGCCTTGGCTGTGGTGGGCTACTGGCCAAAGCCCAGCCAGGTGTACAGAGAAGGCAGCTTTGGCAAGGGCCGGCACCCAGCACCACAGGGTGGCACCCACACGAACCGCTCCCAGAGCCAGGAAAGGGTGCAAGCAGGGATCCACCGGGAGTCACCCGCTGGAGCCAACACCTCCACCACTGCTACCACGGGTGGGCCTGCCCCTACTTCCTCATCCTCCCAGGCCTCAGTGGGCTTCCTTTTCCGTCTTTTCTCGAGCTACTTGCACTCGGACAAGCTGAAGGTGCTGGGCCCTCTGATCATGGGTATTGGCATCTTCCTCTTCATCTGCGCCAACGCGGTGTTGCATGAAAACCGTGACAAGAAGACCAAGATCATCAACCTGCGTGACCTCTACTCCACCGTCATTGATGCCCACAGCCTGCGGGCCAAGGATGGAGGCACCCCGGCCTCAGCCCCTCTGAATGGCTTTGTCAACTACATGCAGTCCCGGGGCCTGGAGCTAAAGCCTGGTGGGGAAGGCCTGGGTGCTGCAGCCATGCTGGCCAAGAGCTCCTGGCCACCAGGACTGGGCGTCTCCCTTTCCCCACCAGATCTGGTGTCCTCACCGCGGCGTTCCTCCTTCTGCAGCCCGCCGCAGCCACCCAGCCTGGCTGAGGCTGTGTACAGCATCTGCCGGGAGCGTGCTGCCCTCGCTGGCCACCCTGTCTCCAGCCCGCCCTGCAGCCCGCCGGGGAGCTGTGAGCGGTGCAGCACGGCCAGCTCCATCGTCGGCTCTTCACTGAGCACCTTCACCCTCCTGCCCTTGGGGCCGAGCAGTGGAGGGGGAGGCTGGCAGAGACCCCCTGGTGAGCGGGGAGCCCAGGAGATCCCACGGGGGGAGTTTGAACTGAGCCTAACCGACCTCAGCAGCAGCCACATCAAGGGAGGCTGTGGGACAAGGAGGCACAAGCTGGTTCTCAGGCGGCAGAGCACCAGCTGCTTGCCTGATGCCAGGCGTCCCCTTTCCCCTGAGCCACCTCGGTCACCAGCTGTCAGGAGGGTCCTGGAATCCAGCCTCTTGGTAAAGGCGTCTCCTAGCTACTCCAAATCTCTAGATTTGGGGGGATCACCCCCTTCAGCTCCTCCTGCCATCACCAGGACGGACTCCCAGAGCTCCCAGTCTGAGCCTTCCAGCAGCAATAAGGGCTACAGCCACTTGGAGGAGGCAGGCACCTCCTTGGAGTCAGTTGCCAACACCGCAGCCAGTAAAATTCAGGACTGTGAGGAGGAACCAGTTGAGCAGGTGGAACCCCTCAAGGCTACCAGCAGAGAACAAACAGGGGAGCAATCCCAGCAAACTCAAAGACAGTACACAAATAAAGAGAAACTCCTTATGATTTCTAGGTCACATGCTGCATTAGGGCTGGAGGATGGGGAACTGGAGAGTACAGGCATCTAAATAAAACAGAGATGGCAAGAGGACACCTTGCATCCCTCCACACCTTCCCCGCTTCTTCATCTCCTTGTGGACTTAGGAAACCAATCAATATCCAAAGAGCTGCACTATGTTACCCTTGAAAATTGAATTCTGTAGATCCTGTAGATGACTTCAGGAAGAAAAAAGAAAATCCTCTGTCCTATCGTGATTGTATTGTTTCATGCAAACCAAATTGTATTAAATATCCACAGTCCAGCAAGTTCTTTGGATCAGATTAATACAATTTTGGATGGTATAGCTGTGCACTTTACTGTTTTGATTTTTAAGTGCCCCTTCTTCTCCTCTGATTTCTTTCTTGCTGATTTGCCACTACTGCTTTAAAGCTGCAGGCACCTTCTTAAGCTCAAAAGCAACGTGGTCTTCAGAAAGAAAGCTGAGCTCTCTCTTTGTTTTGGTTTAATTACTAAAACATTTGCAAGGCCTTAAGGATGATGTACCTTGACAAAGAATGAGTTTGTTTAAATTCTAGAAAAAAATGACATTTTAGAAGAGACTGGAGCAGAATAGAGCTCTGAAGATTTAGTTAAAACCATTACATTCCTGAATCCAAAATACATATTACTACATGATACTTTATCAAAGTATTATTACACATGTATTGACTAATAGCATTAAAAGATGTTTTTTAATAAAATATTTACAAACAAAACTTACATAAAAAAATTCATTATTTTGGTAAGTAATTACAGATATCAAAAACTGTTTTATTTTATACTGTGAAAGATTATAGAAATGCTATGAAGCCAAAGGCTTGCTTATACTTTTAAGGAAGTAATTAATAATTTATGTGTGATTTCAAAATAAATACTGGTACAGGTCCTTGAGAAACTACACTGTAATTCAACCAGCAGATTCTGTCTCCATTTCTGACAGTACTCTGTGACAGACAGCCTAAGTGTGAGATTTTGACATGCTAAGGGCAAAAATATTAAACGTTTGATCTGCTATTCAGATTAGGTTTTTTGTGAGATTAATCTTGAACTGCATCATCTTTCTGGATTTTTTCAGTGCCCTTATAACTGTTGCATTAAGCCTTTCTGCTGTTGCGATTCCTATTCATGAATGCATGTGCATAGGCTTAATTTTAAAGCCTAATGATAGCCCTGTCAGTCTCGTAGCAGTTGGCTGTGCTGAAGTCAGCAGCAGTTTCTCACTGAGTTCAGCATGATGAGGATTTCTTCCTGCATGAGAAAAGCATCAGGTTTCCTGAAGCCTGGAGAATACCTTGTCTGTAGGCAGAGTTTTGGTAAATTGATGAGCTGTTTCATATTCGTAGCTGCAGCATGGCAGACACTTGTGTTTTGTCAAAACAGCTTTATGCACTCAGTAGATGTTGTCAATACTTCTGATTTTAAATATGGATATGGCATTTCTCTACTATGGGAAGAGAAATCAACATTAAACAAACACAATGTGGAGGCAGACAGAAATCTTTCTGTTGCAATTAAATTTTTTCTTGTGGCTCCATATTTTAAAATGCTTAGGTACATATTTACTTACATTACAGTACATTGCAGCATGGACTATAACTATCACTAAATTCATTTGCATTTAGTAAGCCTGCAAAATTCTGTAATAATAATTTGTCACATAGGAGTCTTGAAACTGGAGAAGCAGAAGGTGCTTGTGCTTGTTCTCTTGAGCAAGAGAGACGTCCAGGTGGCAATATCTTTCCTCCTGTCAGTGGCAACCAGTGCACTGACAGTATGAACATCACTGTGGCATTTTTTTGCTGTTAAACTGCTAGCACACAGCTGGCAGAAATCCATTGTAAGACTGCCTGGATTGACATGGGGTTGGATTAGGCATCACAGGAAGTGTAGAGCAGGTGGCTCAGCTGGTGCTGGTTTATGCGTGGATCTTTCCTTTCAGTTCTCCACGGGCATGTGCTTCTGCTCCTTCTCCTGTGACTTCCAGCAAGATTTATGAGATACATGTGAGCAGAGTTACCCGGTACTGGTGCAGATTCTAGTTACTGACAGAGCTGAAGACATCCTGTTTGTTATTTTCCACACTAAAACCTTCCATGGAGGTGAAGGGAAAAGGCAAGTTGCGTGCTACTTACCGGGGCATGGAATCCTCATGAAGATGTGACAGGGTGTTGTTTTATTCTGAGAGGGGGAATGCTTTTTAAAATATCCTTAGTAAATATTTCTTCTGTCATCTGAAGTCTTCTCTGGGAGAAAAAAAACAAACCAACTTTAAAAAGCCTTTGGTTACTCCTTAGATTGATTTAAATCAAAGCAGGCCAGCAATTAGTCTGATGATTAATTTACTGCAAAGTCTTTTGAATGACAAAATTATACCAGTTTGTGTTTAATAAGTAAAATTATAGCTTGTTCCTGTGTTGCCAAAAAAGATGTGAAACATGAACTTTCATCAGTTGAGCTGGATTTTTTAATAACGGCAGCAAGAAGTGATTTTCTAGCATATAAATTACTAAGCAGAGAAAGCTACCTATCTGTCTTTGCAAGTCGTTATTTTTGCAGATTTATTACTTAAAACTATTTGTGGAGCAGTTTGTGCAGGGATGGAGTGAGAAACCTTCACTTAAAATTCAAGCTGGGCGAGTTAGTCCAGCATCCCAGTGCTGGAAAACAACTGAGAGATTCAACCCCTGTGCACCACCTGTGATTGCTGCTAGCACAAACAGCTGGTAAGGAGCTGAGCCCTTCCTGGTGATACCCACAGGCACAGGGGGTGATGGGGTTTGTGCTTTGACTGGCTCTCAAGTCTCTCTGAGCTGGCCCTGGCTGCTTCTCAGGACTGCCAGGCTGCCTCTTGGCCGTCGTTTGCACACCTTGTAACGGGATGCTTGTGCATTTTCCTCCAATCCACTCTCTTGCTTCTAGCCTTCCTCTCTGGTGTCCTGCCACCTAGTGCTTCCTCCGCAGTCCTTGTCAAGCACCAGGAACTGCCTCTACTTGCCAGTATAGAGCTGCCTGCATGTTGCAGAAAGAGATGGGCTGTCACGCATGTTTATTAAGAAGTAATTGATTAATTCAAATTAAGTAATTTAGAAAAACTGTTAATGTTTGTTAGGAATGAATCATTTGTTCCTGTATTTGAGAAGTGATATCCCTGAAGGTATGTTATGATGGCATACTTAGCCATACATTTTTGCTATGGAAAATTCAGATTTTGGTTTAGAAATGTATGTTTTGCTTTGATTTGGGTTTTTTACATATAAGTGCTACGATACTTATATAAAATTTCCAGAGGAAAGTTAATTTCTGCCTGAAATCTCAGAATACCCCCATACCTAGGAGGGAGGCTGTGTCTGCTCATTATGAGTGTCAATGCTGTTTGGACCAGTCTGAGGACAGGCAAATGCCCTAATTGTACTTCAGTCATGCTGCTGTTTGTTACAAAATCCTCAGGACTCTGGAGAAGCTGCTGACGTGATCATACTGTAACCCAGTTCTGGCTCAGTTTTCACTGGCTAGCAAAATATTTAGAATCCTTGCATTAACCTGGCTTGCTTGGCTGGACTGATTTACTAAACTCCCCAACTGTTGACATATCAGCTGATCTACTGCAAAAGACTATAGCCTAGATTTATTAACCTGTATCATTTAGATACGTTTTAAAGAGCCTTTTCAAGGACTGTGTCCAACAGTGAGCAATAATGCACTTAGAAACATTGAATTAGGTAACTGTTGACATAGTTTTAGGTCTACAGCCTGAAATACAGATGTTATGGATTGTTGCAATTTTCATAACAACCAAAACAGTTTGCACAGAAGTAGCAGTATGACTTCAATTAAACAACGGGTTTTATTACAAGTAAAGGAGACAGCATGATAAATCTTATTGGATTTCAGTTGGAAAAACAGCCTTTGATAATGCTTAACAGTTTTTCTTCCTGTACAAATCCCACACAAAATACAACGCTCACTGCTAGCTGACTAGTAAAATCTTAGTAGTGAATAAAAGTATAGAATTTGGGGGGCATTTTTTAATTCTAGGGAACAAAAAAATAGGTTTCTCTATCACCTCTCCAAGACTGTCAGTTGCAGTAATGTAATGCTTTAGCCAGGTCACTTACTTACTAGTTTTAAGTTTGGGCTTACAAACAGTGAACAAGATGCACAGCATGTGCAGGCACAATCTGAGAGGACAAATAGGTTATCACAGCCACAGGTAAAAAGTCTTTCATGGAAGACTATACCATTATTATTTCATCTGAGAAGCCAGAATTTCTATTTACCACTTCTAGAAGCTCCAAAACACAAAAGTCTAAGTGAGCACACTAGAAATTATCTTCTACTGTTTAGCTTTCACTCTAAACATGGAGACAGAGGGAAACCTTGGAGATCTGACAAAGGCACACAAAATCAGGTAAGATGGCATTGAAGTTTGGATGGGGGAGCTATGCTGCTAGAAAGGACTGGATTTCAGATAATTCAGGAAATAGAAGAACATGACATGTGTTTTTCCACTAGTTAAGTCTTTTATCTGCATTTAGTTTGACAGAGCTAGTGAAGCTAAAATAGTACTTTTAAAGGGGTTTTTATATATTGTTATTATTTTTAAATTACATTGCAATGAGACAGCAAATTTATTCAAGGATAGTATGAAAAGAGATTCAAACTAAACAAAAGTCAAAAAACACTTAAAAATTCATTCTGTGAGGTTTCCTTCACCTTCCTCTGCTCAAAGAAGTTTCAGTCTAAGGTTTCTGAGTACTAATTTTTTTTTTCCCTTCTTGTCTCCCACCATTTCTCCAGACTGGGATTAAACAAAACAATTGTGTTCACTTTATTTTTATTAGGTATGCTGAAACACAGTTTTATTATTTTTATGGTAGCAGAGTTACCTGAGTATATAACAAGTCTGGTTCTACTGAGGACACATAGCTCATACTCTCAGACTGGAAGGTAAAAATGGGTAGAGAATGGATTTGGTTTTGGACCTTTTCCATGTTAACCTTCATAGCTGAAGTAAAAAATGGCAAGTAAAAAGGCAGTGTTCAGCATTCAAGTTTCACCATCACATCAGATGATTTAATACCATCACACAGCCTCAGACTGCATTTTGTTCATCAGTCATGAGATTTGGCATGATCCTACCTGAGGTGCCTGACAGCAGGCTGAGACGATACCATACAGCTCCCATTTTGTTGCCAAAAGCTAAATCAGCCCTATCTAAAGGAGCAGGACTTCAGAACATTACTGTCAGTTCTGGCAAGTCTTGGAGCTGCTAAAGACTTTGCCGAAAGGTGGCTTGTACAGGGTACAGTGCAGCTCCCTTCACACCTTGGGGCAGCACAGAAAACTGTGGCAGGGTCTCACACAAAACTGCCTGCAAAGGCACATAAAAGTCACCAGAATCAGCTTCATAAGGGTAAATCTCCAATGGGATAATATGATACTTCTGCAACAACGCAGACTAGCCTTCCTCCTTCATTCCTGGAGTATACTTTAGGTCTCTCTGAGGAGTATAGCAGGTTTTTAATTCACTGACTTTATAGTCAGAACTCATTTTAAAGAAATGCAGTTTGGTCTCAGAGCCTAATAGAAACTGCTATTTAAAATGCGTATAGAAGTCTCCATTAAATTAGTATCAGATGACCTCTTAATGTACTTCTCCCTATCGTGCCTTGGGTACAGAGCATGATTATCTCCCTCTGTGAAAACAAGATAGAGATACAGCCACAGACAAAGCGTGCAAAGACCAGATTTTTATTTTCTTTAAATGGAGTAGAGTATAGGCACCAGTATGCAATGATGACAGCATGCCAGTAGCCACCTCTGAGTAATGTTTCCAAACCACAGGAGTAGCCTGCTGTGAAACAGAGCCTTGAACACTTGTCCTCCAACAGAGATCCAACCTTCAGTTTTAACAGAGAATTTTTCTGCATGTGCGGCACTGAAGTGCTAATTTAAATCACTATCTTTCAGATTCATCACAGCAATATTACACAAAATAACTTAGCAAGACCTCCCTGCAGTATATTTAAGGACACAAGTGACACTATATAGCTGATAACATTCTATTTCAAATGAGAAACCTAAAATGAGAACAAGTAAAGTCTGGCACTGCTTATTACCTTATTGTGGTAACACAGCATAGGATTATGATAGTAGCAGCTCTTTGGGTTTCAGAAACTTTAAACTGTCTGCTGGCACTTGTAATGTAATTCACTATACAGGCTACATCAAGGCTTGAAAATGCAAACAGAACAGTTCCTGCCCTTGTGTTCTGTCTTTGCAATGTGTACAGTGTGTGGAGAAGCAGCTCCGCTGAAACAAGGGCGAGTGCTGAGGCTGCATCTCTCATCATCTCTCACCACAAGCAAGCTGTGGAAGGAAGTGGTTTCTTTTAGACCATTAAACCAGAGTTGGTGCAGTCACCTTAATGAAGTATTTGCACCCTTTAGGGTACTTTATGTGTCCATTTAGGCTTGGGTCCATTATGCAAAGGAAAGGTGAGGATGCCTTCCTAGAAATGTTCTCTGCAGACATATACTTCCTCCCCTCTGGCACACAGAGAGGAAAACCTGAACACAAGCTGTAGCATAGTTCTGGGATCAGTGAGCTCCTGATGCTGCAGTAGTGTTGTGTCTAGATAGCCATTTGGCTGGTACATGCGTGTCACTGACAATCTGGGAAGAGAGAAAAGAGATACATGATGAGCTATGGAAGGTCAGCAGCTTTTAGCCATCACCTGTTTGTATGTCAGCTGCCAACACAACACCTAATGAGTTCCAGGAGTTACCTAAAGAGCAAAAGAAGCCAACAAAAGTGCAGGTTGCATCACCTCTGAGGCCACCAAGAAGGCACTACTGAAGATAGAAAGCAAAGAAACAAGTCACTGAGTTTCTGTTGTACTTGTCCTTGTAGTTTTGGGTTGTCAAATGTGGGCAAAAAGAGGAACCACAAAATGTTGCAGTTCTATCAGGACCAGTGAATATCGCTCGGCTGCTTCCACCTAAGGCTGCCTCTGTTTTCACTCATGACACCCTCCATAAGAGCTCTCTGCATTTCACTGGAAAATTGAAATGCAGTCCTCTACTCAAATAAACATTTTAGGCTGCCTAACAATTCACCAAAAGGTTGAATTCTCATATAAGCAGCAGATTTCTCAAGAGCAGTGTTTTCTGGTGAAAAGATTAGGTATGTATCTGTCATGGTTTAATGCCTGCCAGCAACTAAATACCTCATAAAATGTTCTGCAGAATGTCTTGGCTTAGTTTAGAGCTCTAGATAAACCTCACTTGCAAATTAGGCAGATATAATCAGGTAACTGCCGCTATAAAAATAATAGACATATGTGTTTCAGCAAAATTGATAAAGTGAACACAAGTGTTTTGTTTAATCCCAGCCTGACGAAATGGTGGGAGACAAGAATCAGGTTTGGATCGGCAACAGATCCTTTATTTAGAATTGCCATCCTAAAATTCAGTTTCTTGTTAGAAATGAAATTTTCACACCATCAGTTCATACATTCCAAGATACTTTTGTAAATTCAAGATGTCAAAACATTAGGAAACTGAACCATAAGTTATTCAAATTATTTTAAAATGAGTTGTGGCTTCCTATGAGCAGTTGGAATGGTTATAAAGTGCAGGGAAAATAAAGATTCCTCCTTAAATATCTTTAGATGTTCACAAGACATTTCTTTTTTTAACATAAAAACAGAATACATGTGGCATTGTGGGGGATGGAGAAGGTTTTTGTTAGCAGGAGATTTAAAGTGAGTAATATATCCATTTAAAACACATGCTGCTAAACATTCCATACTATGATGCTGGATTGCTTAATCTCTTTTGTTTTCCTTCCAGCCACATGAAATGATAGATTATTTGTATAACACATAGTAAATGGAAGCAATATCCAGTATGGATTCTTCTCTTGAAAAATCTGTGTTTGATCAGCCTAGGAAGTCTAGTTTTCATGACTTTGAAATACTAAGTAATGCACTGGTTCTACTGTCTTAAACTATAGAAGCATTAGCAAGTCTCATTCTATCAAGAAGAGTACTGAGAAGTGCTCCGTTTCTCCTCTGTCATGGGTTACAACTTAATCAGCTTTTGTTTAATTGAATAATTCTGTCGTGGTAGAGAGTGTAAGCAATTGTTACATATGCTCGAATCTGCATCAACTTCAGTAACATGACATAAATAGATCAGCATGGTTATGCTCATCAAATTACTTCTTTATAGCCCAGAGAAGAGTCAAATGCTAAAAACTGAAGTTCTGGTGCAACACATGGGGTAACATATGCACTTAGAGTAAAGCAGGTGTCATAGATGGGGATGGCAATGAGAAAATAGCTGATTTCAGTGCAGCGGGATTTAAAACCATAGGCCTGGTAACCAGAGCTGCTTGAAATGGGACATTAGATTGAATCTGCTACAAGTTGCCAAAAAAAAAAATTATAAAGGAGAAAAAAAGAAGAAGAAAACCCAAGTAGCAACTGAAGGCAATGCCAAGGAGCCCACCTGCAGCCCCTGAAAGCTGCTCAAAAAGAGAGAGAAACTCTTCCCATCAGTACCACTTCATAAGCCAAGCACATGGGAAGGGGCCCAACTTAAGGCAGAAGTTATTCCCAAGGAAGGATATCCTTAGTGCCAACTTACTGTTTCCAGGCCCCACACCATGTGAGTGGTATGTCCTGAGGGGATGTTCTCTCTTCAGGGGCTGGTGGAGCACTTCCTACAGTTGCAGGCTGCAGCACAGAGACCCTCCGTTAGCGAGTGAGGAGCAGGGACACTGGTGACAGCAGCAGCCTTAGCATGGCAGCTCACCCTGCAGAGGAGCCCAGCACCTTCAGGAACAGGAGCATGGAAGAACCATTTCATAAGAATAGAATAGTTTGAGTAAAAGTGTTAAATGATTTAAGGAAGAGACTTTTAATAACATCCAATTTCAACTCTTGCTAGGGGCAGGGACACCTTCCACTAGACCAGGCTGTTCAGGGCCCCATCCACCTTGACATTGGACTCTTCCAGGGATGGGGCATGGAGAAGTGAGGGCTGATGTGCTTACATGTCCAAGGTTGGGGCCAGCCTGACACAGAACAGCCCATGACACTAAATCCTGCAATTTGCTGCTGCTTTTCTGAGTCATTTGAGTAAATTGGAGACCACAGTGAGAACTTGTGCCCCTTCTGTCTGATCTAAAACAATCAGCATCTGCAAAGGAAAGTGTGAGTGCTGCTCTGTGAGACCCCAATGTACACTTGCTGCTACATTTACTGCAATCCGTTTTGTGCTGGCTCCACTTTCTATTTGCAGTAAGCCAGCAGTACACTTCCTCAATTATTCCAAGTAGGATTACAGCAACTTAGAGACTTTGGGATGGCTCAGTGCCCCCACTGCAACAGGGGCTCTGCAAACCAGAGCAAAAGGGGCTTACAATCAGCAGACCAACAGCTGCCAAAGCGAGCTAGCCCAGAGCCCTTACTAGCTCAAAGGAGTGGCATTGGGCATCCTGCTCTGCAGCAACAGGCTGAGCAAAAAGTTCCAGCTGGAAAATGCAGCCAAGTACAGAAGCATCATGGAAGACTTAGAAGTGTAAGCCTCATGCCTAACTGGATAAACGGATTGGAGGAAGAATAAACTAAGAGTAGCGTAGAAAATAAATAGCAATGGGAAAAGCAGCTCTAAAAAAGGTGGTCTAGTGATGCAGCAGTGAATCTACTTAGCAAATTCTACTTTAAGCAAAATCTAAAATGCATTTGGGTTTTGGCTGATAATACATTAATATTATAATGTATTTATTTATAACTCACTTTGTAAAGGGTTTCATAACAATACCTAAAGGGTTTAAATTATACAGGCTGAAATTATATTTCTTCAATATAATTTTATTTCAATTATGTTTTATTTGTTTCAATATAATATGAATATTTCAGCAAATAATCATTTCTGGGCGCTTTATGTGTGAAATTAGTAGATAGAATAATTTCAGTCTCAGTTTCAGAGGCTAGTTAGTGGGTTCAAGTAAGGTAAGCCAAGACTAAAAAGGTCTTTTTCACAACATTAAAGGTGAGAGAAGAAACTGTTTTTTTCAGGAGAGCTGCCAAGTCTCCTGGAGCCCTTGTAGCCTCCTTCTTGACTGGCCAAGGTCGCTGTTCAGGCTGGATTTCCCACAGGTCGCCTAACACAAGGAGATAGCACCCTCTGGGATAAGACTCAAGAATCAGGTCCATAGATTTTATATAGATAAGAGAATTAATTATTCTGTGAAAGAGTATGCTCACATCAGAACACTGTATTTGGAAGCAAAGCCTTAAAAAAAGATCTGATTAGGCAGAAGAATCTCTGCATTTCCACATCAAATTTATTTCAGCAAACAGAATTCCCAGCAACTCTCAATAACAGTCTCTATCATGCAGAAAGTTTAGGGTTTGATTTGGTCTCAGCAGCATTAGATAAGACCTCAGTGTCACTGAGGGCAGGGCCTCCACTTCAGTCTGAGCAGGATTTAACCTCAACTTAACTTAATTCTGAAGAACACCTATGAACCACAGAGCATCTTAAGCTTAGCCATCTACCTAAAGGGAATTTATGGGAAGAAAAACCCTCAGCAGATCTTTGACGCCAGTTCACTGCTGACAAGGAGTTGAGCAGATTCTTTGTCTTAGAAAAAGACAAGTCAAACATTCCATAAACTTTACAAGTGTATTAGAAGCTCAGTGTGATCACCTCTCTCTAACACATTTAGTTGCCACTATTTAATGCTTATTCAGTATTATTGTTTTCTTACTCAACAGCATGAAAGCTGAACTAGGCACTCATCTGCAGGTAATAAATGGTGGATTTCTGGAAAAGAGGGATATAAACTACTACTGTCTCATGCAGGTGCTCATCTCTCTTTTTTACATTAAGAAACTGAAGGTTCAAAGGGTAGCAAACAGGCAGGCAGCAGTTTACTGGTTTTATTTTTTCATTTCAAAGACAGAATTATCTGAGAGCTATGTCCAGGTTAAAAACAGGATTTGTTTTTCCACCTCTGATCCAAGCACTGACACCTCGTATCTTGCAACTTGGATAAGAATAATTTTAAGTAAAATTTCTAAAAGAAGTTGTTAATGTTTTCAGCTGATCTTAAAAAGCACCTCTCTTATTAGTAAATCAAAAGTCGTAACGGAAAAGAAAAAGCTTTGGGTGGAATTTCAATACTTTTTTAAAAAAAAATTTTTAGTTTTTAGAAAGTATTTTTTCTTTCATGAGCCAGAAAACTGTGCTCTCATTTAATGTATAGTCTTTTTTAGACTCTTTTTACAAGACTTGCTTCATGTTTCTGCTGTACAGGTCAGTGACCAAAACCCATGGACAGAAGCCAGCTTCAGAGGTGCTAAGCTTACACAGTGTTTGGATTTAAGCCCATCTGTGAGTGGTTTTGAGAATAAAACTGTAAAATACAACTACAGTAACTTGCTTAGGATTTATGGGGCCCCAGACACATCCTGCTGGTTCTAACTCTGAATAGCCACTTCCACAAAGAAAGGAAGTATTTACCAACATATAAGTATTCCCCAAGGCATGGCTTTTTCAACAAGGGTGCTTTTTAAACTTGTCTTTTATTCTAACAACTACTTTTACTTCCAAGACAATATGATGAGAAAAGAATTGAATATTTCCTAACAGAAATCCATAGTTTTCTCTGATCTCCAGAGCATCGTAAGCAAGCTTCTCTCCTGGCTTAGCCTGCAGCTTTGCAGCTGGGGGTCAGGATGACATTGCAAGGAGTGTGGGCCTGTGAAACAGAGCTGCTTCAAGTTTTTTGCCAACTAGAAGATTTGGGAAAGGTTTTGTGGGTTTTTTTTCCCTTTTTGTTGTTGTTTGTGTTTGTTTTTTACAAACAAGTTTAGGAGGAACAGCAGCAAGTGTTGCTAAGGGATTATTCCTTCTACCTGCATGCAAAGAAAAGAATGTAGGACTTCTGGCTTGCTAATGCACTACACCATAGAAACTGTGGCTAAAAACAGCAGAAAAAAAGCTAATGAAAATAAAATGCTTCAAGAAGGTCAGTTTACTACTCAGCTCCCTAAAACTTCCCGGTCCTAACTGAAGGATCAGGTAGGATGGTTGTAAGGCTTCCACCTGAAGCTACCCCACTTTTCTGCTAGCTCTGCTGTGCCAGCTGAAAAGTCTGGCATCTTCCTGACATGAAATGTAGGTAAACAAGGAGATGTCTGCTTTCTTCTGCATATGTACAAAGTACAAGACTACAGAAAGAGAAAGCCAGCTGAACCAACCAATATAATCTTTATTTGTTTTAATACATAGACATACAGCTTTTGCTCAGTTGCATCTAATCCACAAAATATGTAACATCCAGGAAAAAAACACTGGCCCATCTGATGTTTAGTGCCTAACAGCAACTAGGATATTCATCATGAGGTATTTACAGAACACTCCTTCCTCTTGCTTTGACATGCTGTTTATTAGAATAGCTAGCTTAAACATCCAGTTAAAACCAGCTGGGACACAAGGAGATGCTGTAGTCAAAGCCTCCTCTCAATTTGCTTGGAAAATACTCATCATTGCAGCACAATTCTTCATTGAATACTTACACAAGGAGAAAAAGTCACAGTGGGTAATATTTATTGCAAGTTCTTTCCAACCAATGTTGTACCATCATTTCAATAACTCAAGTTACCTTCAACTAAATTCAATTACAAGATAGTAGTAGATTGCATTTCTACATAAACTACAGGTACTTACAAATAATATTACTCAAAGAAAAAAATAGGCAAGTTATAGACTGTAAAGAAAACAGAAAATCATATGAAAATAATAGAAATGCAGGGATCATAAAGAGTGAATCAAACTCCCTTCTGGATCTGAATTTCACAATGTAATTACCCTACAGTAGTCATAAAGGGTAATTAATCTGCTTCAGCAACAAAGACGTTTTCATTCCAGAAACTCTCTCACACATGTTTTACATCATAAGTGCCAAATTATCAAGTATATTTCAATTAATTTAAATAAAAAATACTAGGGAAGAAAACATTGCCACCCTTGGCTAAAGCAGAGTGCCAAAAAAATTCAAGACTTACTCAAGCCTTCTTTTATAATCTCCATCACAAAGCTGAAAATATGTTATTATATGAACAGCATTACAGAAGTTTATTTTGGTTTGGCCATCATTAGATACTAATGAGATGAATTTGTAGATATTTCGTTTAAAGCACTATTCTAAGCAGTCCAGATTAATCACAATGATAAAACTTAAGTATATATTTTAACTTAATGTCCCAAACCAAGTTATTCTTCTCTTAAGATAAGTGAAATTAATTACCCTACTATCGTTCCAGTAACCCTAAAACAGAATTAAACCTAATTGGAACCTATACACACTAAACTCCCAAATGTTTATGAGTGCAGGTTCACTACACATTTGCTACACTCCAGTGCCATCTGTCTATAAAAAGATAATTAACATTTCCAATAAGAAGAAATACAGCATGTTGTAAAGTGTATTTGGTCCTAGGCTATTGAACCCCCCCTCTGTTCTTACAATGAATGATGCTGCTAATCCTTTTCTGAATTAGGAAAAAAACCAAACAAACAAAAAAAACAACTTAAGAAACACTGTGTCCTCAGTGTACATTTGAAGCAAGTTTTCCTGGAAAAAAAAAATCATCCAGAATGCCTTGATACGGAGATCACCTCTGATGTCACTCTTAAGTACTCCTCCAAAAATAAGCTTGGAGTCTTCCTCTAACAATTTAGCTGCCTTTTGAAGACCCCAGAGAGGCTGGGAATAGCTGCTCTGGAATTTGCATTTAGAAGACCATTTGGGGACAGCCTTTTCAAAGTCCACAATCTTCAGTGGAGGTACATAAAAATAAATGCTCTGCCAAGCACTGCAACACAAGGGATCTGACACAGACCCCAGTGTGAGTACAAAGCAGGTTCATTAAATGCAGAGCCTTCCCTTTCCTCCTGCACAGTGGCTGGCTGGGGAGGGTTGTTTTCCCCCTACTCACTCCCTGTGAAAATTGTACAAATACAGTCCTTTGTTTTATCAAAAGTTTGGTAACAAGTTTTAAACCAGCCTGCTGTTAATTTAACAGAGTGCGTCCTGGTCATTCTGCCTAAACGTGTATTCCCACACACCCTTGTAGGGAACCAAAATATGCTGTATGCTTGATGCTACTACACTTTGTGTGTGTATGGAGGGGGAAGCCACTTCATGATCACACAGTATTTTAGATTTGGGGTTTTTTTTTTGTTTGAACGGCACACTTTTTTCCACGGATATTTCAAAAAAAAAAAAAAGCGGTTAAAATACAAAGTATTCCTTTTCACTGGGCAATTAGAGCAGATGAGGGAAGACAGACGTTTTCCACGTGCCCGACCGACCCCCTTCCCGCGGCCCTGTGGATGCGCGGGGCCGGAGGCAGCGGTCCCTTCCCGGCGCATCTGGCTCTCCAGCGGTGCCATCTGCTGGTGCCGCTGCCGCCAGGCTCCGCCGGGAACGCCGCCCCTGGCTCCGGAAGGGCAGCGGGCACGGCTCTGCCCCGGCCTTGGCCAGCAAAGGGCAAAGCCAGGAAACGCCAGCCCCGGCCAAAACTTCGGTTCCGAAAAGCGCTCTTGTCCATTGTGTTCTCCTCAAGGCATTTTATAATGACGATTCGTCAGATGAAGAAAAGTAGAGGAAGAGGAAAACAAAGGAAAGTATTTAGTGCTGTACCTCATTTTCTTCCGAAAATGCGATTTCCGTAAGTCAGGCAAAATAATTCTCATTAAGTAGCTATTAGGTCAAAGGAAAGCATGTACTTCACAATAGTGTGTTAACAACTAACACCATCTACCTGTTACAGACATGCAATAAACGGCAGTGTTGTAATCACGGCTTGGAGTCACAAATGAGAGCAGCTGTAGGGATTAAGCAAGAAGAGGTGTCTTTAGGCAGTAATCAGAGAAAAGAAGGCAGGCAGGCAAAAGAGAAAAATGAGGGGCCAGGGCAGGAGGTGAAGCAGGGCAGAAAGCTCAACCAAGGTAGCAGTGTGCATTTGGGCACCAGAGGTGCCAGGCAACAGCATTTGTATCAATGGGTGACTGCTGAAGGGTGTGATTCTGTAAACCACAGCTCACTTGTCTTTGCAGTCCGCATGTTCACACACACTGATGGTATAGGTTTTGAGCTAGGCATTTCACTGTTACAATATTCAGCGATGTTCCCCTCAGATTTTGCTCTACTTTTTTTCAGTAGACTTTGAAAAAGATGATTTCCTGCCAAGAATGAATTCACCATACCCACCCCTCTGACCTCAGCCCAGTGCAGCTCAGCCCCACTCTACCTGTCTGCCTTCTCCACTCTCCCCAGGTTCACCAAGGACTGCAACAACTTTATTCCAGACTTGTCTGACCAGGTGCATATTCTGTTGCTTCAGTTTTTTGCAAATTACCATCTGTTATCTTTGCTTTTTCTTGTTCAATTTCCAAGCTTTTCAACACATCTGAACTTGCTGGCAGCAGACCAAGTACTGACTTTGAGCAGATATCTCCAGCTGTAGGAAGAGTCCCATCTGTAGCTTCAGGCTGTCCCTCTGCCTCATTGATTTCTTTTTCTTTAATTGCAATTGAGGCCTCAGCAATATTTTCAGATGGTTTATCATCAGCTACTAATGTTGAGGCAAGCTTACAGCTTGCAGCAGTTGCTCCTATTTCAGCCTTTGCTACATTGTTTGGGAGGTCTTCACTGCTTGTTTCTCCAGCAACTTCTGTCTGCATTTCCTGCTTTTTACTCTCTTCCTTACCACTGCAGCCCACTTGGATTGAACACTCACAGTAATAGTAACCAGATTCCTGTTTCTTCTTACGCATGGCACAGAGATCAATTCGACTGAAGACCTCTGTGCCAAAGTGGCTGTCTTCATATTCCTTATACAGATCTGTACAAATTCTCCTGAAGCCCTATTTATTGAGAGAGCAATATGACATTACATGTATAATATACATGCACAAATACACATGCACTTTAGGAAGGTGTGTCAAGTATTATCTTCATGAAACCCAGCAAAGAAAATATCACACCCCCCCACTCCTGATTAGGATAATAGCATCAACTTCATGTGGTAGTATTTAAGTTGAAGCTGAGAAAAGCCAGCCATTACAAATTAAAGTTATAGGAAGCTTGGTTTTTGCCAAATCCTCAGGGATTTGATACCTCACAAAGTGGTGGGGTACCCCACACTCCTTGAGAGTAAAAACATGCCAAAGATACAAAATCAGATTAGTTTAGCCTAGTGTTATTTAAATGCATCCACCTAATTTTAGATACTTCAGGCAAGTTCACAGTCACCATATATAATGATTCTGAATTGCCTTTAGGAGGGATTGCTTGATTTTACTTAGAGTTTACTTTACTCAGTTCCATCCTACCGCTGTCTCAACAGACTCAAAAGTTAACCCTTCTCCTTGGTGCTCACACTCCACAACAGTAATTAAATTGTGTGCTAAAGACAGGTTAGAAATAGAGTTCATGCACCTTCATCCCTGTGAGCAAAGTAGTATTCAAAAGAAATTTAACTCAGTGACTCACTGGGAAAACAAGCTCATTTCAGCAAGCCAAAACAGAAAAAGAAAAGCTCAGCAGCTCTTAAATAGCTACCAAGCTCAGTACCTCAAATGGCCAAAAGCTACAACAGTCATGACACACAAATGAAAGGGTACACTCCTAGAGATGTGTTTTCAAACATTGACATGTTCTTTTCAGACTAAGAAAAGAAACTTCTATTGCCATAACCAAACCATATGCTTAGAAATCCTTGCAATATATGACTGTCAAGACCAAAAATCAACATTTCCTCAGAGTGATTTCTTTGCTCTTCTCCCCCTCAACAAGTCTGGTTCAGAGCAGCACTAGCTGCCCTGTAGAGGTGTCACCAGGGATGGGTGAGCAACCCAACAATTCCATGGTTCCTGGGCCTTAAATTCAGACACCAACAGGCTGCAAATTTATACAAGGGGCTCCCACAAAGCATTTAGCCTATAGCAAACCACATGCTAGGGGCACATATGGAGATGTAATGAAGGGCAGATGAATCCTTAAGCAAGGGAATAGGCTCCACCTTCTCCTAACCTAATGACTATTTGAGCTAACAAGGCTCCAAGGAGCTCCTTGCAGCACATTGCCTCAAAGAACTCTCCATCAGTTTGTCCAGACCTGCTCCCAAACACCAGGGGAAGGAAAAAAAGAAAGTATTTTTACAAGATTTCTTTCTCATAATGACAGACTTATTAGCAAGTGGATATGTATGGTTCACAGCATAGAGATTGTGAGAGAACAGCCAGTGCCACCCAGATAGAAGCAGATATAAATAGGTTTACAACCAAATACATCAAACCATTAGGCACTGCTCCCTTAGGTGACTAAAACACCTGAAAGTTTAAATAAACCAGCACACTTTCTGCGCCCCAGAGACACCCGTGTGTCAGTCAGAGCTAGGCTGTTCAGGAGCCAGGAGCTACGTGTCACCTAAATGCCATGAGGTTCAAGTTCTGCTGAAATGCAGAGACACACTGCGCATGGGCTGTTTTCTGGGTAATTCAGGAGGATAATGGAAACTTGAGTAAGGTCACATCACTGAAGATAACTTATCAAGCAGCCAGAAGAGGGCAGGATTAGGCCTGCCCTTCCATTAAAAAGCACCAAGTATTTTAATACAAGTATGTGACTTGCTAATATTTGTTAAATAACACGTACACCCTCTCACAACCCAGGGTAGACCACAGCTATTTCCAGGCTTGCACTAAGTGAATCTACTTAAAGTAGCATAAAAGGGAATGAACAAACATTTTCCACCTTAGCACAGAAGAACTTGATCCACAGCTTTGCTCTGGCAGAAGTGAGATCAGGCAGTGCCCAGCACTTAAGGCTAACAGCCCACACAGCAAAAGTTCTATGTCTGTGTACTGGAGAAGGCTCTTACTACAAGTGATGAAGTGGATTCTCTTAAGAGGTGAGCTATTACCTTTTGGCTCATTGGAAAAGTAGAGGTCAAAACACCTGAAGAACCTGAATTTTTTATTGATGCCAGGGTCACACTGCCCACTTTGAACCTGATCTTCAAACAGCACATACTGCTCCTTTGGTAGGTATTCAGAATAAAAAGCACACAATCTGAAATCTCTCCAACCTCTTGGGATGTTTAGAGACACAACCAATGCCAAAGATGCACAACTTCTCAAGGTGAAAGTTTAGAGTCATATTAGTTTTAAGGAGAAATAGTTCCTCTTTCCCCACAAATGAGAACAAGGTCTGCATCTACACCACCAGTATCATTATACACCTCTCATTAACAACGTATTCTTGAGATATAAAATATAAACTGCCTTAGCAATTACCTCTTAAGCTTCTTATATGAAGCACTTCAACTGTGTGAAATACTTAAACAGCACCCTTTCTACAAGGAAACCTATTTATGGTATAAAGAAAGTAATTACAGCCAGTAGATGGCATCATAATAACTTAAGTGATATTTAGTCTTATTCATACTTTGGCATCTTCTAGCATTTAGGAAAGCTGATTTATCTCCTGCATTATTTTGGAATGGGATACTATAAAAGTAATCAGTTTCCTCTTTTTTATTCATATCATTTTGAAAGAAATGCAGGAAGTTGACAACTTTGTCTCAAAACACAAACATTAATCTTCCAGTTTGGTCTTTGAGATTATGTCTTATGTCTAGGGCTGAGCCTTACTAACCTCAGGGAGATTTGTATATCGACTTAGAGAGTTCACATGCCCCTAATAACCAACTCAACATACGGTCCTATCCACTTCAGTTTCACAGTCCTGATCTGTACAATAATGTTTTAGGAGCAAAGGTTTTATTGTGAAAACAAATTTGCACAGAAACATGGTGCTTGGTAAACAAGGGAAGAGCAGTGAATACTTTCTAGCTGAAGTCCAGGAAGGTTTTTGACACTGTTTCCTCTAAGATCTTCACAGAGAAAGGCTGATGAATTATTGGCTGGCTGAACAGTGAGGTGGACTGAAAATTGGCTGAACAGCCAGTACCATGGCAGTGACTGGTGGCACAAAGTCTAGTTGGAGGCTGGTAACTAGATGTGTACCCAAGGGGTCAGTACTGGGTCCAGTACTGTTTAGCATCTTCATTAATGATCTAAATACTGGGGCAGAGTGCACCCTCAGCAATTTCATTAATAAACTGGGAGATCACTAGAGGATACTGCCAACCAGAGCTATCTCAATAGGCTGGAGAAATGGACAGATAGGAACTTCAGAAGGCTGAACAAGAATCTCAAAGGTCAACCACAGAGTAGGAATGAACCCAGGCATGAGTACAGGCTGACAGCTGACTGTGAAGGAGTTCTGCATAAAAAGGACCTAGAGGTCCTGATAGACACCAGGTTGACCAGGAGCCAGTAGTGTGTCCTTGCAACAAAGGCAGCCAGTGGTATCCCGGGCTGCATTAGGAGGAATGTTGCCAGCAGATTGACAGAGATAATTCCCCTCTGCTCAGCGCTGGTGAGGCCACACCAGGAATACTGCATCCGCTTCTGGGCATACCACTTGATATTCCAACATTCAAAGACCTATACACTTGCATATTTATATATATACACATACACGCAAGGGAATGGCATACATAAATCATGTTATGCGAGATTAAGTTATATTTAGTGCTAGAGATCAAAAGAGGAGAGTATGCAGGAAATTACAACTCTATTTTTTAATTTTAAATTTCGTAGTAAGAGGAAGTGTGAAAATACTCCAGACAGGAGTCAGCAGTAATTCCTATGTGCCTACTGCATAGTTTCTTTTGCATTAGACACTGCAGATGACTCTGCTCACAAAAATCCCCATAGGCAGTATAAAAGAAAGAGCCTCCAGCACAGAACTAATCAGTCCTAGCCAACTTTGATTTTATCATATATACAAAAGGCTAATATCAAGTCAATATGAAGTACTTGAACAAGGTCATTTTCTTCAGCTATTATAGCATTTTCTGTTTTCCTTTCTGCATGCTCCTCTAGTGTTTCAGGTTTGCCATATATTGGCCTCATAAATACAAGTATTATTCCTGGAAACAAGCAGGACAGTATTCCACTGGGAAATGAGCAATCTAATCAGAGCTGTTTTTTACTTTAATTGTTTGTGATAAATCCCATACAATGCTGCAGCAAAGGTTAGAAAAGCACATCCCACATGTCTAGTATAAATCAAGGCACTAGCCTGAACTTCCAACATGACATTAATCTTGTTCTGAGGTAAATATTACTCAGAAGACAAATATTGCTCAGAAGCCATCCTGCTCTATGGACACAGCTTGGCTTTGTTTTTGTGCAGATTTGACCAGCCACAGTGGAAGGGAAGCAGACTGTGCTCTACAAGAGAGCCATACACAGTATTAGCAACAGACCTCATTTCTTCCACTCAGAGATGAACAAACAACTGTGTTGACCAGACTATATACAAGTTTTGTTAAATAAGAGAAGTTATATTGTTCTCTGATTGCAATGAGTATTGCTTAGATCTCAAGGTCTCTTTGGAAGAAAAGTAATCACTAGAACTGATTCCAGGAAAAAATATTCTTAAACCCAGTTACTTACTTTTCTTCTCAACCTTGATGCTTTTGAAAGCTTCAGGAAAGTCAGATGTGGTTTGAAGTCCTTACTTCCTGAGATGTTGAGATTCATTTCAATAAAGCATTCTTCCACAGCTTCTGGAAAAAGATAATAGGAGAAAGAAATGAGTAACAGTGGGGAGATAGGCATAAAATATTTACAGGGAGGTTAGACATAAAGCCATTATCCCTGTCTTGAGCAAGGCAGTTAAAACCTACCCCAGGTAACCAGTTGCTGCACTATCACAGGTAACAGAAAAATTTGAGAAAAGTACTCAAAACCCAAGTTCTGCATGACATACAGACCTAAGTTGTAAACCTGAGACTGGATCCAAACTTCTGTGTTTGCTACACAATTCCTTCTGAATTCACAAATTCCCTATCAAATGGTGAGCTCAAGAAAGCATCTGTCCATGGCAGCCCTGCCAGGAACAAGATGCAGCCACCACCAGTGGCCACAGCTGGGGTCTGTGACAGAACAGATTCTCCCTAGTTGCTGCAAACAGCAATGTGAGAAGCAAAGTGCTTCCAGGAAAAAGAAATAAAAAGTGGCTAGATTCCCAAAGGTACTACAACTCCACAGCACTTAAAGCAATGCAGGAGGGAACATCACACAAATGTAATACTCCTTCCCCAGATACAAAGCATTTATGATGGCTTAAAAACTCCAGTCATGTATTTATAAAGCCATAAGGTTTTATCCTTCATAGAAAAAAGTGTCTGTGAGGAAGTCCAGAATTTATATTCAAGACCTTTCAGCTAAGGATTTTAATGACAAGTCGAACCAAACTGAACTGTTCTTGGTTTTCACTAACTTTGGGGATGCAGAGTCTTAAGTAGAGCAAGGTATGTTTTGCACAAGGCAGATTCCTACAAGTCTGGCAAAAACAGAAGGTGTTTTGTTCAAGAGTTGTGCTCAAAGTAATTCCAAAATTACACTTAAAGCCTTGTCTAAGGCTGGAGTACTCTCCAGCAATTTTTCTTACTGACAGATCTTTATACCTTGATTGTATAAAGCAGATAAAAGAGTGGAGGGTGGGGGGATGAACATTTTAAAATGGAAACCTGCAGCATTTGTGGCTTTTCGGGTCACATCCCTCCCCCCAACACCTTTCTTTATTACTGCTTAAATGCTTCAGCACTGAAAGGAGGTTCAATGTTGAAACCGTGTAAAAAATAGCATATTACATTTGTGATGAGTGCCTTGTTTGAAATCCCCCTGCTTCTATTTTATTTTTCCACATTTCAGGCAGTTTAACTACATGTGTGTTCACTAGTTTGTCATATGCATTTGTATCAAGGCCCGATCTCTGGCTTGGAGTTTAGCTAATTAATAGTTTAAAATGTTTCTTCTCAGAGTATTTATGAAGTTACAGCAGCTGGAGCTGTCTGATCACTTTGCCAAGGCAACTGCTTTTAATATTTTCCATCTGGAAAACACAAAGAATAGGATCCAGTTGTCCAAACAAGCATCTAATGCCCTTTTAGATGCCCTACAGGAAGTCCACCTGGCCTCCAGCTGCTGCAGAAGGTACAGCCTGGCTGTAGGTCCAGTGTGAGTGCTGCAAATACATCAGGACATCTGAAAATGGTCCTAGGTCACTACAGTTAGGTATCAAACAATCCCTAAAATGCCCCAGTACTTTGTCAAATAGAATATATTAATAGGAAGAATTTCTGCATATTAAGTCTTTTTGTTGCCAAGACAAAAAGCATGGTCAAAGCTCAGGAAGCCTCAAAGAATAAACACAGCAGAAGACTGTCTAAGCTTCTTCTAGGAAAAAAAAAAAAAAAGCCTTTCCCCATGCATTATCCAGCCTATAACCTTCCCTAGCTGCATAAAAAGGAACCAGGCAAACATTAACCTAAGAAAGAAAATATGAAAACAGCATCTCTTGGCTACCACCAGAACCAAGCCTACAGAACTGCAGGTAGGGGCTCTTACTAGAAGGTAAAGGTCTTACTGCCATGAGCAGATTTTCTTCAGAAAAGCAGAGGATGGAAGAAAGGTCAAGGCCAGCAATCATCTTCAAGAAGTCAGTGCAGGAACAAAGCTCCTGGATGGTATGTCCTGCCCATGCCAGGTTGGCACTCAGTTTTCCAGACACTGTCTTCTCTAGCTCATTTGAAAAATATTCTACAGAAGCTCTAAGACATTTTAAGCAGTATCTTTTCTCCAAAATGGATAAGGTGACTAGCAGCAAGATAAACCCAATGGCACTCAGTATTTACTAGTTAATTGATCTAGAGATAGGCTAATTCTCCACTTTTAAACAGAAGTCCATGATGTAGGACAAAAAGCAGATGGAGGGGCCATCACCTGGCTAATGTCAGGAACACTTTAGAGGCTAAAAGACTTCATTAGAACAGGCAGAACTCACACTTGATGACAGACCATCAAAAAGGGCATGATGAGGCAGAGACAGCTGACAGGAGTGTCTTGACCTTTGCCAGCCAAATCATTGGCCCATCATGCTGCTCAAAAAGACAGCATTTAAAATTCACACCTAGCTCATGACAACCAAAAATATTGACTAAAAGGTAAAGGAAAAATATCCCTGTTCATTGTATAACAATTAATTCAATTGCCTTGATGAGAGAGCCAGTGACAAAAACCCATCTCTTTGGAGAGGTCATTGAAAGGATAGACTTTGATGCATATCTGCATAATTCCCAGACTCATTAAGTTCTAGAAATGGTCAGAAGTTATGCAGAATAGAACAACACTGGAAGCTACAACGCTCTGAATAGCAAAATCATTGGTAACAGAGTTAACAGCTTGAAAACTGGCAGCTTGTCTCCCAGTCAAGGAATTATTTCAGGCAATCAGTGAACAATCATACTGCATTAAAAACAGAAGTACTGGCAGAATATTCCCAGGGCTTGCAATCAAAATTTTTCTCCTCTAGCTAATTAAGGGGTTCAGAGCAGTAGCTAGATATTAGGTTTCCTAAACCCTGAAGATGCAGGTTATCCAGACAGAGAACATGAAGGATCTCCCACCCACTATTGCAATGGCTTTTAGGGTTGATGCAGGTCCAAGATGATATTTAAAGAGCATCATAGCACACATTCTGCAGAACCAAAATTAAACACTTCTGATGGTGATAAAATAACACGATAAAAGATTGACCTTGCAGGGTCTATGTTCCCTCATTGGGAACAAAAGTCTCTGTTAAGCAAGACAATGAGTCCAGGGAAAACCAGTCACTTTCAGATGAGGAGAGAAGTATTCATTTTTGCATTCATTCAGGAGTGAGGAGAGAGCCAAGGCAGTGCTGTCAAAACCATCAAATCAGGCATCAAAAGAGTCAGTCAGTCCCTTATTTTAATGGTGCTTAATTGTATATATGCTGTAGACAGGCATGGATCAAAAGTGATCTTATAGGAAATTGCATCACCTGCCTTCCATGTTATCTTCCAGTCAAGATAATTTCCAGATAAAGACTTAACAAGAAGCAGTTTGTGCATGGGCAGGCTTGTTGAGGTTGTAATCCCAATAAGTAGGGACAACATCAGAGTACTTTCAACAGAAGCACAGCTGTTTTGAGTCAAAATTAGCTTTGGGATGGATGGAACAATAAGAGAAGCAAAGGCCAGAGTCAAGCAAGAGGTAGTGGATAGTGGAGCAGCTAATTTTACATAGCTGAGGCAAAGAAGCTGTTCATAAAAGGCATCCCCTCTCTAGTTATAACATTGACTACTTAAGAGGAAAAAATAAGCAGGAGGATAAGAGACTAGAGCAATTACATCAAAGCTGAGAGCTGGAGGAGGTCAGAAACAGCATCAACAAAAAACACAAAACAAAAAAACCAGACTGCTCTGAGAATCACGCTCTTTGAGATTTATGCGAGGTCTTTGTACTGCATGCCTTTTTGGTAAGCATTAGTTGAACTATGCTTCCTTTTTGCTTAGCATGAAAAGAGGAAGGAAAAATAATGTATATTGATTACTTCTGTTCTGTTGGAAGAGAAGCGCAGGACACAGATTAGGTTCTGCATTGCAGGCTAAAGCAGATCCTAAAAGCAGAACTGGGTAGGGAGGAAGAAGAGAGTATCAAGCCCTTCTGACACTGTATTCAGATGCAGGTAAGCAGATCAAAGGTCTGGAACATCTCAAACCCATCAGTGCTTTGAGAAATTAGAGCAGAGAGCAAGCTATTCTTACACTTCTGTTTCACCTTCTACAGTGGAAGCAAAAGACTGATTTGCTGGTGCTACACATATGCAGATATAAGCTGCATTTGCAGACAAATACTGATTTTTGTCACCTCCCATCCCAGAAGTATTTATGATTGCATGCATACTACAGTTTAAAGGAAGTTCTTGTATACTCAGCTGGGGCCAACACTTAACAGGCTTTCAGATTTTTAGAATGAGTAGAGCCTCAGTTAGAGGTGTCACTTTGAGCACTGTGCACACCTCAAGCCTGTGAGATTCCAGCCTCAGGGCAGGTTAAGTTAGCCTTCCTGAGTGATCCTCACATGAATGTGCATCTCACCTGTCCCATATTAGTACAGACAACCTATTTTAGGCCTAATGCTCTGCAGGAACCCACTTGTTGGCTTCATATTTGACAATTAAGAAAGAGAGGAGATGAAATGCAGCTGGTCAGTCATGCACAACAGCTTGGGCCAGCAGGAGCTGGTGGACTCTACTAACTGGCTTATCACAACTGCTAGAGAATGAGGTTTTGGACTTACCTGCAATTCTGTTAAGCATTTTCTGGTCTTTCTCCAACATTTTCGCATATAGCACTTGGTTATTAAACTCTCCAATGCCATGGAATGTCAAATAAAGGTCTTTACCCTGCAAGATGTCTTCCACTTTAGACTTGCTTTGCTTCAGTGCCAGAACAGCCCTTAAAAATAATCAATATATAAATGCTCAAATTTATTAGGTTTTTTTACGTATGGATATATTGTTTTAATTTTAATATCAGCCAATATACCTGATTTTCACCACCCTGCAGCGTTATGCAAGGTATCACAGGCACACTGCATTTCATTGCTAATTCTTTTGTAACAGTTAGATTTCAAATACGCTATGTCTTCCACTTGAACCTTAGCTTATATATTAGAAGTGAGTTTTGTTAGTGAAGTGAAAACTCAAAATACTAACATTTCAGAAAAACTAAGAATATAGGCTACTGAAGAGTCAAAAGGGATAAAACTGAACTTATTTTTGTCGTGGTAAAGTTTAAAACTTGATCACTGTCATTTTTAACTGGTTGACTAATTTTATTCTTGAACTAAAACAAATTCATTCTCCCACCTGAAGCACAATTAGCATTTTTTTCCATTATATCCTCCTATTCCAGGCTAGGTAACAAAATATCAAATTGATGGTTATGTTCTCAGCTCCACATCCCATGTTAATCAAGTTTATATATGCACCTTGCTGTGCACAGAAATCTCAAAAAAGTGAATTATCCAAATACATTAATGCTTCAAATTAAAACATTTTTCTTGAAAACACAGAAAGAGTATAACAAATTTCTAAATGTAGACACTAAGAATTCCAGCAACTTAATACCAGCTGAAGGTATTAAGGACACACAGGTGTCCTTCTTTGCCCTGGTGTCTCAGGAAGGGGGATCCTGTCAGTCTTCAAACTGAGTTTGACCAGACGCCTTCTACTAAGGCTGCATACTCCTAACAAACTGCAGGACACTATCCCATAGGTCACTGGGCTTTCTGCAACCACATTTACTTTAACATTACACCCAGAAAAAGTTTTGACTGCATTCATTCCACTCTTTAAAAAAAATCTTAGACCTGTGTAGCATTCAAATAGAAACCACACAGTAAAACCCACATAGCACAAACAAACACCCTTTGGAAAGCATGTTGAATACATACAGAGGCCACTTCAGCCAATATTATGAACAGTTTTCACTACTACATTGGAGTTATTTCAGCTATAATGGTATAAGAGCAGCTTCCTTCCAAGACTCATGGGGACTCAGCTGATCAAGATATAGCAAGGACAGGACTGAAGTTGGAAAGAGCAAGTTCTTTGCAGAGGACTTTGATTTTTCCTTAACAAGCATGGCTAATCTAGCCTTCCATTTAAGTTCATAATGTCTAAGCAAAAATTAAACACTGCTAAGACAACTTCTCCCATCAAATGGTTTCTGTTGCAAGAGACCTTAAACATCATGTCCCTACACCCATGGAAAGAAGGTTGGAACTACATCTTCCAATAGACCGGGTTACTCAAAGCCCCATCCAGACTGCTTGAATACTTCCAGGGATGGGCCTTTCACAACTTCTCTCTGTTCTGGGCCTTGCTGTAGTAAAGAACTTCTCACCAGTATCTAATCTAAACCTGCCTTTTTCAGCTTGAAGCCATTCTCCCTTTTTTTATGTCAATGTAAAAAGATCTGCTCCAGCTTCTGCCCTGAGATTTGAAGATGCCTCCCTCCCACTGCAATGGGCTGGGCCAGCAGTGGTGCTAGCTTGAGAAGTGCAAAATAGTTAAGCTCAATGCAGTCTTTCATATGACAGCAGAGAGCAGTAGCCACTGAACTACAGCCTCATTTAGAAAAGCTATGCAGGTAGGTAAAAGATACAGGAAGAAAAACACTTGGCAAGGCAGATCTGCTTTTCATTAGGCATGTCCATTATTTTTACATTACAGACACACATCCACTGTTAAGTTCATTAACACTACTTAGCTCCACTCACCTCCCTAACCAATTGATTCCCATTTTGATTGCTGCTCTCAACTAACTTCCTATCCTCTTGAACATCAGCCTGCCCAGTCAGCAGCACTGGCACAGCATTTTATTACTGAATTACTGTACACTGACTTCTGCATGTCTCCTTCATCCATATAACACTTTTTCCCCCTCAGACCCTCCAAAAAAAGTCTCTGGAATGAAAAACAAAGCAAGTAATTTTAAAATAAGGCACATGCAAGCCTGTCACATGCATCTTAATCATGCTTAACTGGTGCTGCCTATATGGGCAGACGAGTTTTTTTCTAGTCATATTGGGTTTTTGACACCTTTCCAGCTAGGCATTCTGCTTTACACCCAAGCAGATCCTGCGTGACACTCATATGGTGTTGAGGCCTGGTTTTTTATTCCCATGCTGGTACTTGCCAGGGCCCCTGAAGAAAGGGCTGTTCTCACCAGGTTCCCACCTCTATCACATGATGCCTTCCCAGGCACATGAGGGCCTTTCCTTTCTGCCTCCTTATGTCAAGGAGTTCCAGGTTTCCCAGTGTGATACAGTGAGATATGGCTTAGAGAAAAAACCTACAGCAGACTGGCATTATTTTCTGGACCTTTCTATCAATTCTAGCCTTCCTGACCATGGGGTGGCTTTCCTTAGTCACCTGTCAATAGCTCCATCTTAATTCACAGGGCCCCAGTGACAGTGCACAGCTTGAATTCATCAGGAGAGCAGCCTGACAAGGAACCAGGCAGATTTTTTTGTTGTTTTCTTCTTAAGGCAGCATATCTTCACAGCTAACATTTTCCAGCTGATAAAAGTATGGCTGATCTGAAAAGCTGTGGTTTCTCAAAAGACAGCAGCTCAGGGAAGCTTACATCTGTTGAGCTAATTTGTGGTAGTAACAGTAAGAAAGCAGTAATAGTATTTACAGCCACACTCCTTTTTCTCTTCACCCCATGGCAGATAAGAAAATTTCAGTCTCTGATGCATCACAGCTAGCTTTTGTAAAGATCTTTCCCCACAGGTGCTGAAAGCAAGCCAGAAACTGATCAAAAAAAGTTTGAGAAATTGTGTGTAGGCTCTAATAAAACAATGATTCACAACAGCAGCAGTAAGGCTACCACATTTACAGAAAAATTAGCTGTTCTTGAATTTGGCAGGATTCTTACTTTTTCACTTCTTCTTCTGTTCCCAGATGAGCTACTATTATAGTAAGGTGCATAGTTTGAATGGGAAGAAGAGCTCTTGACAGGTCAGGTTCTTTAGAGAATATCAGTTCTTGGACATCTTCAATTCTGTCTAAAATCTGCAGTGGATTAAACAGCAGACAGAGAAATAAATTTTCATTTTGGAATGCCTACACATTACTGAAAAAATTCAGAATGCCAAACCTTTACAAACCCAAAAATGCAACTCAGTGTTTAAGCCAGGAATCCACAAAACCACCTTCCCCTCCTCCCCACTCCACCCCGGATTTATCATAGAGTAACTTTCAGTTTCATACTTAATTTTTCAGGAATTGATTGAACTATTTTCCTTTTTTAAAGCCTACAGGCAAAATTCATAGCTCTCCTGTAAACCAGAAGCCCTAGATCTCAAAGTAGGTGTGAATCTGACCCTAAGCATGTTAGATTAAAACTCACAGCACTGTGTAAATATTAATGGGGTCTTCATGCAGTTGTCAGTTGTAATAGACTGTGGAAATTGAATAGCATTTCCATAATTAATCTTATGCCATTTTCTGATTACAAGTTTGATCACAGATTAAAATGATATCTCTTCCCAAAAGGAAAACGTAGCAGCAAATGACGTAGATTGACTGGGTAAACATGCTGTTTTCTGAGCTAGTGTTTCTTAGAACTGGCTGGCCAGTTTCTGTCTCATGTGGATCTATCTGTGCCTTTACACAATTGACTCCTAAGATTTTTTTTTTTTCAATATATGCTGTGAAAGTTTATAAGCCAATCAAAGGAACAGGCAGGGGAGAGAAAAATTCATTCACACAGGTACTAAGTATCTGGTGGAAGCCCAAGTTACAGAGAAATTGTTTATAGATTTTCAGAGCAAACTTTGAAAATTAAACTCTGAAAAATATTCCTCTGAGCAAACTGTGCCTTACATGCCTAGGTGCTCACATGTGTTAGAGCTCCCCTTTATTCTTACATAGATCAAAAGAGCTGGGTCAATATGCTTTTGTTTTGCAACATTTCTCCATAAAGCCTAGCAGTCATTGTGCAGCCCAGTAAATAGTCCCACAACCTGCACATCAGAAGAGATTAGCATTACAAGTTGCCATGAACATGAGGATAAAAGCCACACAATTAAAATAACCATTTGAATATACAAACTCCCTGAATTCACCAACACTTACAGTACATTTGTCACCGTGAAAAACACATCACTGACTCTTACATTAAGTAATTCCTACTGCAACTGAAGCACAATTTATTGCAGCCTGCTATTTACAGCATATGTTTAGATTGTGAAAACATTGAGCAGGAATCAAGCCATCAAGCTTTCCGACCACACAAACTGCAACCTTTGCTTCAACAGACTAGGCTAAGTATTAACAGTAATTCTACAAAAGAGCCTCCTGTTGCTCTTCCTCACCCAATCTTTCGAAGAACATCCTTCAAATAAGAAAGCAGATCTTTTGCATTTCAATTTGAGGCTTAGACATCTGGGAAGCTAGGTTTGAGTGAAATTCCCTCACATGGATATTTAACACAGCAGTGTTAATGTCTTTTTTTACCTCCTCTTCTTATCTTTACATATGTTTCTTCAAAACTTCCTGCTCCTACTCCCATGGGAACAGTCTACCCCTACATTTTTTTTTTTTGGTGCATCAATCTTCAGCACTTTCATATAAATCCTGTGTAATTGATGGAATAGCTGAGGGGTTTTTGGAAAGTGAGGGACAGGAAGGAAGCACTTAAAATGGAGTACTGAAAGCCTGAGACCATAATATTCTTAGATTCAGTCCACTACAAGCCTGGTGTCCAGCCTCCTGGAGCCCTGCTCAGACACAAAAAAGGGCTGTACACTTACCAGGACTGGAACAGGGCTTTTCCTTTGTCCTCTAGAAAGGGAGAAAAATGTCAACAGCCCTAGGCCCTGCCATCTGGAGAGCTCTCTTAAATAATTAAGGCAAAATAATTATTCCTGAAACACTTAACAGCATCTTTAAAACCCTTCTGTAATAGATAAGGTCTACAGAGTAGCAGACAACCAAATCGTATGGTCAGTGAGGTCAGGAACCTCTGCTTTAGAGGTAAAAGCATCTAAAATTGTCAAAACACTATGTGCATGTACATATGCGTACGTGCACACACATTTGGCCAGCAGGTCGAGGGAGGTGAATCCACCCCTCCATTTGGTGAGACCCCTGCAGTGCTGCATCAAGCTCTGGGGTCCCCAGCACAGGCAAGACATGGACTTGTTGGGGTAAGTCCAGAGGAGATACAGGAAGATGACTAGAGGGATAGAGCACTTCTCCTGTGAGGAAAGGCTGAGACAATTCTGTTTGTTCAGCCTGGAAAAGAAAGGGCTTCTGAGTAACCGAATTGTTGCCTTTCAGGACCTGAAGCAAGAAAGGAAAGATGGAGAGGGAGTTCTTACAAGAGCACAGCATGACAGGACAAGGAAAGAGGTGGATTCAAACTGGAAGAGAGTAGGTTTAGATTAGAATTAGGAAAGAATTATGGATTCTTTTAATAATGAGGTGAGGGTGGTGAGGTACTGGAATAATCACCAGTGAAGGTGGTGAGGTACTGTAACTGTTGCCCAGAGGTTGTGGATGCCCCATTCCTGAAAGTATTCACAGTCAGGTTGAATGGAGCTCTGAGCAACCTGACCCTAGTGAAAGCTGTCTTTGCCCAAGGCAGGGGTCTTGAAACTAGATGACCTCCAAGATCCCTTCCAACTCAAACCATTATATGACTTCTTTACTCACACTCTTCACATACACATGCCAGCCTTACAGTACCACATTCTTCATTGTTTCTTTTAAGGCCTCACACAGGGCTGTCTGAGGTCACTGCCACCCTTAAGGGTAGCACTTGAGAGGAACACAAACTAGGAATATCTTGGGCAGAGCATCCAAGCAGGGATGTCAGAGCTGCCAGATTACCAGAGCTGGTGTGAGTGCAGGAAAATCTGCAAGAGCAGAATTGAGAGAGAAAAGAAAAGGAAAAAGGGGAAAGACATTCATTGGGCTGCACAGGATGTGGTCCTAGGCCATATATTAAGACACTCAAATCTCATTAAAATATCAGAATAAGTTAAGCATTCATGACCCTTCAAGCTGTTCCATGATCTCATTCCTCAGATGGCAGGAAACTTTCCCGTTTCCAGCTTAGATTTATTCTTTGCCCACTTCATACCCATTTGTTCATCTGCCAACATTGTCTTCAGCTTACACAGTTATTTTCCCTTCCTGGCATTTATCTTCCTGATGTGCTCTGCACTTTTGTTCACCTCTCAAAAGCCAGTCATATGTAGGCATCACTAAAGTTATATGAGGCCATCCTCCAGATAACCTTCAAAGATCATTCTGCTCAAGACAAAGCCAAAGCAAATAATTGTCTACCAAGAGGAAGGCACTTTTGCCGTCTCCCTCTAACACATGCATAAGTGTTTTTATACTTAGGTAAAAACAAAAACTCAGAAATCTGCCAAAACAAGCTACTGTACTGCATGACACACTGGAAAAAAGAAAAAAAGGAAAAATTCTGTACAATAGATACATCAATCCTACTTAATTATTGCTTTTTAGCAGCATAAATAGCCATGCCAGATACTGCATGAGAGCTTAAAGTAGGGGGAAAAAAAAAGAAATCAAGTTATATATTGCAATAAACAATATCTATTTAGTTAATTGGAAAATGCACCATAAACTACTAGCAGAAGCTGATAGTAGAATGTTCTATTTTCACTCTGTTCATACAACTTAATATTCAGGTTTTGTCTTTTACATTTTCTTTATAGGAAAAGATACTAAGATACATATATATTATATTTATAATTTACACAATTTATATCCTGTTTCTCCATTCTGCCCATGCTAACCAGACTCAGTAGTTTCTGACTTTCCCTTGCCCATCTCTGTCAGGTGGAATATTCTGCTCATTGTCTTGGCAGCTCACAGCTTTTCTTTCTCTTCATAATATATTTGAGTGCATTGGCATCTGCTGCCCCTACATAAAGGGCAAGGGACATGTCCCACCTCACAGTGCTGCTGTTCCAAAATGCTAGAACAGAATCCCATCCAAGCTCCCTTGGGATAGCAGCAGATACTGGGACAAAGGGAGAGCTCTGTCTGCTTTTGCATACCATGAACGACTGCAAACAAAACATTGCCATCAGCAGGTCAGTTATCTGTGAAAGGCTAAAGGTTAAAAAAAAAAATCTGTCTGTAAAGACACTGACAGTGCTGCTTTGGAAATAAGACTTTCCATATTCTTCTTTTAGAAAGCTTTGTATGAGCTTCAAAATTCATAGCAGCAGAATCGGAATAAATAGTTCAAGGTGAACCAGTATCTCCCCACTTCCTTTACAAGTACAAAAAGTTGTGCAGAAGTCATGTAAGACTCATGTGAGTAAAGGAAGTAAAGGAAGGTGAAAGGTAAAGGAAGTGTGAAATCTGTCTCTCCAGCTATTTCATGAGTTTTGGAATTTACTTCCATGGACCATAAGGCAGGGCCTGTAGCAGCCAAGCCCTGCCAGACAATTAAAAAGCACCATTTACTGTGGTAACTGGAATGCTTCAGGTCCCCCACAAAAGCCTCTAGAGGACAATATGTTTATTTGTATTTCCACTGTTTGCTGCACTTAGGTTTAACTTGAAGGAGGTGAAATGATCTGTTGCTTTTTCCAACACTGCTTAAATATGAGAGTCACAGAATATAGCACACCTTGAAGTATGAACATATAGACAGCACACATGGGTTCTTGAAATTAACCATCTATCTAGGATCTCAGGGCAAATTGGATAAAAGGCAGAGAAGAAAAAAACTGATCAATTCTCTATAATCTTCTGCAGAAGAGAAGGAAACTCTCATTCTCCATTGTGAACTTCAGTGGAAAAGGAGATGAACAAACAGATCAATACCCTTGAACTAAATACAGCCCTAAGAAAATGTAGGATGGGACAACACAAGATGAGAGCCAGGTCTTTTTTTTTTTTGGGAAGAGATTACAGAATAGAAGACACTAGCAATGAGAGACTACCTCAGACCCTATAGAAAGGGCAGTGGCAATCATGGAAGTGATTTTTTTTCCTAGCAGTAGCTGAAACATGGATGTGTACAAACACAGCTCCATCTTCAAAAACAAAGCACAGTGCCTAAATGTTGCTATGAGGAAGTTAACCCCATCCTAGGCCCAACAAAGCATTTGGGCTAAGCAGATAGAATTTGATCACTCTTGGCTTGTTACCAATCCTTGCAATCAAGACTAGAAATTAAGCCTAAAATTTAAAGTCAAGTTTTTTAACACAACAGCTACTTCAAAATACCTGATCATCTGTTATTGGAATTGCAACAAAATAATTTGGAGCCTCTCTTGGACGTTTCTTAGACAGTTCTTGTCCTAGATCTTCCTTCTGGTCTTCTACAGTCCCCCTGGGACCTTCTTGGATATTACTTTGCTCCTGTCTCATCTCTGTACTTCTTTGGTCTTCCTTTTGCAGAGGCAGGTGTGCTTTTAGCTGTTCCTGGCCCTGGTCCTGCAGCTGTTCCTCTGCCACCATCCCATCCAGGTCTGCTTTGTCTTCAGCCTGCATGTCATGCAGCTCCATCACTTCTGCTCTTTCCTCTTGGCTCTGGTACTGCTGGGCTTTTTCCACTTCTCTTCCTTGATCCTGTTGTTGGCTCAGAACCCCCTGTGGCACCAGCTCCACCACAGCAATCTCTCTCTCACCTTCAGATCTTATCATCTCTCCCTGATTTTTTGTGGCGGTCCACTGTTCTCCATTATCTAACACTCCCTCACCTCGATTCTGCAGGCAGGTTGGCTCTTCTGGGTCACAGTCCAACTGCAGCTGCACTGTGACCTTGATGCCAGCAGTGCCTTGTCCCCACTCCTGGGGCTGCAGTTGTACAGTTACTTGTGGGAGAGATGGCCCTGGGCCCCGCTGCTGTAACTGCACCTGCACAGCCACTGATGGGGCTTCCCATCTTGGGCTTGGCCTCTGAGGCTGCACCTGCACCGTCACCTCGGGGGAGTCCCACCTCTGGCTCGTGTTCTGGGGCTGCACCTTGACAGTCACTTTTGGGAACTCCCATCCTGAGCCTGTTTGCTGTGGTCCCATGTTTGGGGCCATGCCTCCTTGCACAGGCTGCCTCTGTGGGTGCACATAGCTATCATTCCCTCCCTGCGGCTCTTGAGCAGAGGGCAGTAGATGTGCTGTTGGGGGATGGTCTCCTTGCTCCAGCTGTACTGGTGAGCAGAGTTGCTGAGTTCCTTCTGGGCTTTCACCCACCTGAAGGTGTTCCTGAACCACCTCTTGAGGCTGAGCTCCCTCTGGACTTCCTTCTACTCGAACCACCTCCTGATGCCGACTGCCACGCAGCTCCCGTTTTATCACCTTCATCCTATAACACCAAAGCTTTCTTCTTCTAGGCTGGGGATTCTCCAAAATCCTCCTCCTCTTCCTTTGGGGCTTGAAGTACCTTTTTAAAGGAACTAGTGAAAAAAAAAATAGCCCAATAGTTATAAAAAAATATTTCTTGCAATAGTTCAATCTGGGTTCAGCTCTGCAGTTGGACTCGCTACAGGGGAGCTTCAACCCGGTCAAATAGCTCAGCCTAAAAACCTCTGGAGAGCCTGACTGAAGTCTGAACTACTGCTTCTAGTCACTATACTGTGGTCTTGACTTCTGCTCTTGCCCTGATCGGGTCTCTCATGCTTTAAAGCACAAGTACACCATTTCACAGCATGCAGCAGCACAGAGACAGAGGCCTTATCAAGGGACTGCAGGTGTGTTGCCTAAAGGTAGTTACTCACAGAGACTGAGAACAGCCTGAGCCAGACTCAGAAGCTGAATACATACAGAAACAAGATTTCCAGTGAAGCTCTGGTCTCCTCTAACTGCAGCACATTACCACCTAATCAGACCTGCACACACTACTCTTTTCTTTCCCATATATACATTACAGTTTTTTCTACAGCAAACTCCTGCCACATCCTCATTTGTCTCAGTATCTCCCATTCACCCTGTCTCATTCCCTTTTCCTCTTCAGTAAAGTTGCAGAGGGGGATGCTTTTCCCAACCATACTGTTTAGATACAAGCAGTGAAGGCACTGAAAGAGCAAAGGGATTTTTTTCCTCCTCAACTCAGAAGTTAATTCCACAGAAGCCTAAAAAACCAATTTCCTTTCTTAATTGGTCAATGCAGCTCACTTTCACTCAACAGAAACAGCATTTTTTAAAGAAGATGTCTAAGAAAATAAATTTTACAGACCAAACAGGACTCATCTCTATGAGAAAAATATTTCACCCCAGGTTATGACCAGCCTTGACTAAGTCCTTCCAAGTCATGGCAACACAGGGTTGTTTTTCCCCCTGAAGCTATAAGAGGTAGGCAGATATTTTTTATAAACCTACTCTCCAAGACAACCAAAACGTTTGTTCAAATTTTGCAGGAAAACTATATCCCTTCCCACCCCCACAAAACCCACAATCATGAAAAAAGTCTAAACTAAAGAGAAGTGTAAAACAATTGACACACAACCTACATGTCTTAATATTGAGCAAGCCAAGACAGAGGTTATTTCCTTATTAAAAAAAACCAAAAACAAAGAAACCAACAAAATCAAATTATTTTTGTAGTGGGCTAAAGATGAAAGCTTAAGACACTCATATTGAATTCATGTGAAGGCTATTATTTATGTTCTTTCTAGAGTGCAGATATTGGCTCTTTTTTCCGTAGAATGGACTAGTTTTTAAAAGGCGATTTGAATACTTGCATATATTCCACATGTAATTTCACTAATCAGATAGCTATATTACTTATAGTCCATTATGCTTTAAGAATTTTATTGACTGTATGTCAAATCTAAAGTCTTAAAGAAACTACTAAATATTTTTTAAATGTAAGAAGACAACTGCTTATGGAAGTAGAAAAATTTTATCTCTCTGGAGGCAAAGCACTGTGGTCATAAACTAGCTATAAAATCGGCTATTACCCATGATATTTGGGTCTGGACTCCAAAAGAAGATTTTGTCCTCTGGAAGAGTTTAATTGGGGATATGAAGAATCCCTGATCAGCTCAATGATCCTTAATCAAGGCACAATCTAATACAGATCCTGAAGGAGCACAAAACTTACTTTCAAATATCTCTCTGACATCAGCTTTGACAAAAATAAGTTCTGCCATTGCTTTCATGTCTTCAATGTCCAAGTGAGGAACTAGAAGAAAAGAATAATATTGAAGTCTCCCAGAGAACACCTTTCACCATGTAACTGCTGTAAAATACGTGTTCATTTTTGAAGTACTTGCAATGGCATAGCAGCTCCTGAGACACCATTACACTCCTCTGCCTTCCTCAGTCAAGGTACTTCAGAGAGCAAGCTGTTTTTCTCTTTCAGAAGTCATCATGTAAATTAAGCCTCAAACCAGTGCAAGCCTTTGTAACTACCTATAACAATAGTTCATGCAGCTTCAGAGACTGCAGCATCTAAATTCTCTGTAGATAAGTATTTAGATGCATGTAGATAAGTCAAAGATTCCTGCACCTAGAGTGACAGGAATCATGCCACTGACACATCATAAACCCCTCTGAAATCTTGGTCTTACTAGCAGTGTGCAGCTGAGGCGTAACAGAAGCTTAAAAAAACTCTCTTGCTCTCAGCCTAAGCTGCTCTGTGAAAAATGATTAAAACAAGTAACAACTTATAACAAGCTGCCACGGTGGTGGACATTTGTTGTTGGCTTTGTTAGGCTTCCCCCCTCCGAACATTAAAAACCATATTGTCTCTGTTGCATTTGTGCCTGCATAGTAACCTTCAGTAGGTATTTCACAGACTGTCATCAACCTAGCAAAGATAATGCAACAGTTAGGTTGAGTATAGAAGAATCACATAGGAAGAAGCATCACTGCCTTTTACAAGATAATGGACTATTTTAATGGTTTTCAATACACAGCATCAATATTACACAGTTCTTTCCCTACACTATTTCACTCTTAAGCCTGTATTGCTTCATATGCGCAGGTCTCCCACAAAACTTCCGATAGAAAATCCCACCACCTAAAGATCTAGAGATGCAACTGTTACCCAGCCATCCCTACACCATTTGCAAATCCTTACAGCCATTGTGTGGCTGTCATCAAGTTGAGAATCAAGGGTTCAGGTTTTTTATGCCTTGACTTAGTACAACCTAAACTCATTGGAGGTTAGTGAAGTGGCAGAATAAAGTTGCTGGAGATCCTGAGTGCTAGAAGCATCCCACAGAGTCCCAGGCTTTTGCCAAATCTTCCCTCTAACTGTTATTCTTAGCCCTGCCAAGCCAGTTAGACCAGGTGACACCAAATACTTGTCCACTCACAGAAAGACCCAGTGCAAATCAGGCAGACAAGAGCTGAAGGCTGCAGTCTATACAAGTAGGAAAGGTTCCTGCCCCTGTAGCACAGAAATATGCCCTGAGGACATCCTGAAAAAGGCAGGAAGGCCACCCACTTGCATCCAAAACATTTAAACCACAAAGAAAGCTCTTTCTTCAAATAAATACTTCTTTCCATTTTCAGCCTTTTGACAGGCAGAGCTCATGCAGACCCTTGTATCCCAGCCAGCAGCTCTGAAACAACAAACACACAAGCTCCAAGGGCAAGCTCCCCCCACCCTCAGTCCCATGCCAAAGGCTGGAAACAGATAGAAACTGTGCCTAACCCTTGATCAAAAGGGTCCAGGAACATCCAGAAGGAAAGCTGACCTGTCCCATGCAGATGTAGGCAGCATTTGCCCAAAGACCTGTCTTTGCTGCTTTGGACCTCAATCTGATACTCTCACCTCCTCAATCTCAGAAGAATCAAATGCCTAATGCAGATGACAACAGAAAATTCAACTCTGCTGCTCCAAACTTTAATTCTAGTGCAAAGCACTTCCCCTTTGCCCAGCTGACTGTATTACCAGTATTAAGCTCCCATACCATAGAGAAACCCTGGAAGCCAGGCAACATCCTCTTCTACCTGGAAATAGATTTTGTGCTCCAGAGAATTGCTGCAGGAAACTGCTGACTGGGTAACAGTGCCATGGTGTCTCTGGAGGATGATGCTGAAGTCTGCTTACAGCCACTCTGATGCTTGCAAAACAGCCTCTGCACAGAAAGTAAGCCATAGATACAGCTTTTATACAGTTCTGCTTCATCAGATGGGTCAAAATCCTCAGATATGACAGTGACAAGCAAGTTTGCTGCCACTGGTCTAGGAAGCCCAAAAAAATCTGTTTATGGGGGCCTTGCTTTCTGCAAAAGTCTCTCCCTTGTTACTCAGTCACAGGAGAGCAGGATGCAGAGGCAGTTCAGTAGCTGAGGGGCAGACTTGCATCTCAGGTCCAGAGAGAATACTTAAAATGCTGGAGATAAAGGGAAGATTTACCATGTCCAGGTCTAGCATAGACACACCTACTATAATAATTCACTTGTGTTTTGCCCATGATCTGAATGGCTTCCCGGACCTTTGGTACTCCCCCTGTTCCTCTTCCTGATAAAGCTAACAATTTCGTGAAGTAACCTGAAATACATGAAGCAAAAGGCATTTGAAGCAAACAACCTTTCCTGCAGCACCCAAGTCTTTTCTCTAAGCAATACTGCCCTCTGGCCACCCATGCCTAAAACATCCACTTCATCCTGCCATGCTAGAAGGCTGTAATTATACAAGTTATTTTGTTCAGTCTTATGATACATTTGTATGGTCATCAGGCCTTACTTCTCCCTCTCCCATCCCCCCAAAATAGTTGCATGCTTTGCAGACTAGATATCTCAGATACCTGTTTTTCCTGCTAAGATACCTTTCCAGCAGCTATCACAGCGCCAGAGGAAAAGAGGAACAGGTCAATGAACCTGCCACAAATACTGTTAGAAACAACATTGCTATATGAAGTTGTATCCTTTAAGTCATCCCAGTATGCCACAATCTCTGTACATTTTATTACCTATCAATGAAACTAAATTAGGTTAGACCAAGAGAAAGCACATAGAAATTATTTGGCCTGGGTTTCTCCCTCTTACCAGTTTATTGCACCTTCATAAGTGGGAAATTTTGTTGCAGTTGATGAGAAATGGTGGAAAGAAGAGAGGAAACAAGTTTAAGTACAATTCTAAATCATCTGTAAAACATGGTTTCAGCTAGAGAACTGTTTTACTGAGATGTATTTGGCTCTGTCTCATTGTACCTTTTGCTAGAGGTTTAATACAGGGCTAGGAGGAAGGGTCAAGGTGGGAGGCAATGCAGAGCCACAGTTAAGTAACCCATAATAGCAAACAAGTGACAAAAACCATCAGTGTTCCATAGTCTGTATCTATACATTCCTTCAGTCTAAACCCAAACCCTTTAGACTGAAGCCTTCATTTGTGTTAATCAAGAGACACAGAAGTTCCAGAGTTTCTTGACATGTTCATTTATTAGCTCCATTTTTCCAGTATAAAAGTAGTAAAATCAGGCAACTCACACCTCTCAAAACTGGTACCATATTTGGTGATGTCTATTTTTCTCTCATTAGTCACCAAAGTAACCAATGAGCATTCCAAAAGCGGTATTCCAAGCTGCTATTTAGCAGTAGGCCACTAATTCCTTACCAATGCTAAATTTAAAGGGTTTGTTCACCTACGGGGGGGGGCAAGGAAAATAGGTGGAGGATGAAAACTGGAGAAATGGGAGCTCTGAAATGAACAACATTTATGTTTGGTGGAAAGACATTAGAGGCAAAACCAGCACCCTTCACAGGAGCAACACCTACTTCACAAAGCTGCTTTTCCCTTAGTGGCTCATTAGGATTCCACATTTTGTCAGACCACACTGAGTGAATTGTTCCCAGAGTTCAGATGAAAGATAAAAAAGACTTGACTTATATTTGATGGTCCACCATTACCCTATCTGTACTTGGATAGAGTTTCAGCATTTAGCAGGCAGCATGCATGTAATGGTGACCAGGGTGTCGAAGACCACCACTACCTGGCAGACAAGGAAAGCTGACACCATTTCTCTGAAGAGGAATGCAGTTATTAGCCTTTCAATGACAGTGAGTAGCTTGCTTTATTAGCCATTGTTTAAAGCACTATAATTAGAAAAAGTGTTAGATATGCAAGATAAACCATCCTCTCTCGAATAATACAGGCTCCCCTGTGAGTTATAATCATTATATATCGTGTTAAAGAGGCTTTGTAGAAGTTTCTTTACACTGACTAGAACCATACAATCATTGTGCCACTTTCACATTGCAGCAAAAAACCAATATATCCATAAAATGTGTCCCAGTCACTGCTTTTCTTTATGAGGCTCTCTGAGCAGCTATTAAACAGCAATTATCTTGGATGCTGTACTAATCTTTTAGGTGTAGCAGAGGCAGATATTCTGTACATTGCCAGCTGGTTCAATTGTAATCCCTGCTGCCCCTCTTCCCCTTGGCCCCAAATGAAGCAGAACTCAGTTAAAGTACCATTCATCTGGCCACATTAGTCTGCATTTCAAAGTGCATCTCTATGCTCCCTAAAATGAAACAAGTGTGTTACCCAAGATAAAATTGAAATGATTTGCATAAGATAATCAGCACACACTCGAGATTACTTTGATTTTTAGTAGGCATATCATTTATGCAAGCAAACATCATTCTTTAAAAAGGTAAGATTCATCATTTCTGATACATGAGGAACAAAAATTCCGAGACTGAAGCTGTAATTAAAAAGGATGATGTTACAAACAATTAGCTGCTCTCTAGCACACATTGCAGGGATGTCCTGACTTCATTACTCCTTCAGAAAGGCAGCGTCAAAGCCCCCATTATACTGACAGGTGGGAGGACTTAACTCCTGACTGATTTGGAAAACACCTAGTAACCCCTCACTTGTTCTAGTAACCTCTCACTCAGGCAGAATCTTCTGGTCAAGCCCACCATACCTGGACACCCTGAGCTGCCACCAGTCCAGCCAGACCTAGCACTCCTATCACCTTTTGGCACCAGAACTTCTGAGGCACCCATGGACCAAGTGAACACCACACAGGAGGAACATCTCTTGTGTGAGTGCTTCTGTCTCTATTGGAAAGCACTTTTTTTTTGGTGCAAAGTCAGGATTTAACACTATCAGATTTATAGAGCCCAAAGCTGTGGGTTTGTGACAGCATAGTCCAGGTGTTGCCCCCTTACTCTATCACAATTACTTATTGCACTTACACACATTCTATTATCTCAGCAATATTTCATAAGTCAGAATAGTTTCGGTGTCTGCTTTCCAGCTATCAATTAAGGAGATAATCCAAAATACAGTGCATTACATCACCTCAGCTTCTGCTTATGATGGTTTCCTGCAGTATGCAGCCAGAGTGACTGTCTGCAGTCTAAAGGATTTACTCAGTAAATTAATGGCTCTTCTTAAGTATCTCATATCCACTTAGAAAAGCAAATATAGATTATTTGTTCCTTTAAAAAATTTATTCTACAAGCACACAAGAAGTCTCCATCTTAAATGATGGAGTATCCAACCCTGGAGAGAAAGAACACTGTATCTGAACAGCTAAGCCCTCACAAGTTTTAATTTATATACATATTTCCAAACCATGCCTGAGCATCCAAGCCACTCACTGTCAGATCCTTAGTTCACACCTGCCTGAAACCTTGCTAATCAGACAATTACACAAACACCATTCAGACAAGAAGAATGAAAGGACTCTAAGGCAGACATTCTTTAGGATCAAAGGGTACAGGCAGAAAAGAGTATAGCCTGGGTATCTGTCAGCTGTGCGGAAAGTGCTGCAAGAGAATATCTGACCAGCACAGAGCATCCAGTCCTCCTTCACCCAGAGCAGTCTGACCTGCAAGCAGGGCTAGAGACAGGCACAGAGCTGCTAAAGGTTCAGCATGCTCCTCTCCAGAGGACCACACCTGGAGGACCAGAGAAGGCACCTCTGAAGACCATTAAGAAAATCCAAACAAAACTAGAACCACCTCAATTTATTTCTATTTTCTTGCTTGGAGACTGGAGGTCATTTTAGGGAAACAAAACATCAAGTATCCTTTAAAAAAATGTCTGCTCTTTATTTAAAGAATAAGAAATTATTTCACTCTTGAGCTCAGTCACTATACCTTAAACTGCCCAGAGGAACTAGTAAGTCACTGGTTTTGACACAACATGTAGTAGGTATATTATACTATACTATGAATAGGTTTGTACCTGTTGTATAAACAGAAACATACTAGCTGGAAAATTCTTTCAGTTATGCAGAATTTACATTATTGTGAAAACTACACTTTTAGTATTTAAATAAGAATTTTAAGTTGATAGTTTATCTAGTTAATTTGCAAAGCAACACCTTTCACTGCTTTATTGAAGTGTTTCAAACTGCACTTTCCACTCTTCTATTCAAGAAACATAATACATACTGAAATGCAAACCTGAATCTTTTTCAATAAGAACCTGTATTACACACATACTTCCTTAGGAATTTTTTAAGCATGTTAAATAAAAATGATCTTGTGTATTGATGTATGTAAACAGAATGAACCATTGAGTCACAACTGGGATGATTTTTTTCTGCCATGTAAACACTTCTGCACAGTCATGCTCCTCTTGCAGTTCACCCTGCACTGAGGGACTGCAGATCTACTCAGGCAGGAAAAGGTAACCTGTTCTAGGTTTTTCTTTACTCCCTCCTTTTCTTTACTCCCTCCCTACCTGTACCCTCAAAGGAGAACTCAGTAATATCAGTATACATGTATGGTCCAAGAAACTGCTTCTATTTCAATAAGTAGCTCACATTATGCATGCCTTCTGTCAGATGAACACAGATCCCTCTTCCAAAAATCGTATAAAAGCATCTGAGCAGGGGGATGGAAACTGTGACGTAAGAGGCAGCCAGTGGAAAGACATATGGAGGCAGAGAAATCAGAAAGATATCAGCAGTTGGCAAATCTCCTCTTGCATTTCACATTCATATGCTCACCACATTTAGACACAAAGACAGTATCTAATATTCCAGCACCAGAAGAGAGGCTGTTTCCAGCATTCACCAAAGAAGCACATTCTGTTATAGACATAGCCCTGTGCAGCACAATAATCTTACATTGCTCATCTGAATTTTGTATTTAAGCCAGACAGTGACAGCACCCTGGACTGTAGTGAAATCACACAGCACATTACTATTACACCATCATGCAAGTATGAATTGTCAACTTATATTTATATATTGCCTTTGTGTCCTGGGAAATAAGCAGAGCAAAAAGTGCTAGTGATACTTGACTGTCATTAAGAAATTTTCTTCTCAAATTGAAAAATAATTGAGTACAAAGAAAATTTATTCCTGAAGCATTTTCCTGTATTCACTCTAGTAAGACAATACTAATGAACTTCTCGAAGTTTTCCCTGTGTTTTAGTCTGGATTGATTTAGGGTTTGCTTTAGGGGATTTTTTTTGTTGTTTGGAGGTTTGCTTTGTTGTTTTCATGTTCCGTTTTTTTGTGAAGAATTGAGGATTTTTTTTCTTTTTTGTTTGTTTAGGGATTTTTTGGTGGGGTGGGAAAGGTGCTTGCAGAGTAGTGTAAGAGGACATTTTCACCTGCATTATTGCAATATGCCCAATGAACACAATCAAGAACTGCTGCTTCTGTTCCACAAAACAGATACTGTAACATGCTTCTACCAAAACCTCCTTGTGGTGCTTATGCCCTTTTGCCTGGAGGACAAATAAAAGTAATTTTCTTCAATGACAACAAAAGAGCTGAGAGCAACCTACTCCCAGCTATCAGTGTGAAAGCCGTTCTTAGACTGGTAATATTAAAAAAAATAAAATTAAACACAAAAGAGGCAAACCTACTTTGTCCTGGTTTCTCTTTTAGTAGAATGTATTTAGCAGGCTGGAATGATCCCTCCATGTATGCCAGGAAGTGACTACCCTTAGCATCTGCACCAGTAGTCTTGGGATGGGTTAGAGAGCTTGCAGCAGGATGGGACAGAATGTTATCTCTGACTGTCCCTCAACAAGCTGCCACAAAGAAATGAAAGTTTGCTGCACAAATTTAATTTGATACTGCGCCAAGTTTCATTAAACTACACAACCTACCCAGACTTACAAGTTACAGGATTAAACATTATTTTGGACAGAACTCGATTCTATACTTAGTTATCCAACTTAATGTAGTCTGGTGCTGCTGAAGGTCAGTAAATGCAGGGCTTTTCTCCTTTCCATCCCTCAAGACTTTTTTAAAGCAACACATGGGACATCCCAGGTAACAAACCTTTGACAATGAATTCCCAAACTTGATAGCAAAAAGCCAACTTCTCACTGCAGCCTATTAACCCTATTAACTAAACTCATGGGTTATTATCAACCATAAAGTGTTGAGAGCTCTGTTTGTTGGACACAGACAGAATTTCTTAAGCACCCATTAATAAGCTATTAAGACACAAGCAGGCACTTGAGTACAGCAGGAACAAATTAACTGCTTTGATATATTTTGTGATTATTGTTGAATCTTCAAAGAAAGTGGCAATCCTGAAAGGTAACTTTTCCATCTTAATTTTCTGGGATCCTCTTGGGGAGGAATAACAGCTCTAGGTATGTATTATGCAAACATTACTTACATGCTGTGGCTTGTGTGGCATGTCAGAATTATTGTAAGCAATTACTACCCTCATATTCAAACAAAATTAACATGGCACAAACATCTTTTAGATATTGTAATTTTCTACGGCTGAAGTGCTCTTGTGCACTTTTCGGCAGGTCAGAGATGCTCAAAGAAGAGGCAGCTTTTCTGCAGGTCAGTTATCTGCACTTCAAATGTGATGCCAACATGCAAGAGAATAGCAGGAGCAGAAAAGGAAATGCAGAGCACTTGCTAGATGAGATACTCCAGGGAACAAATAAATGGGGATTTTCGAAATGTCAAGCTTGTTTCTGTAGAAGTTCTAACAAGGCTATTACTCAGAAGCATTCACAGGAAAAGAAAATATTACCTAATGCTACAAGATAAGTAATTGTAATGTATTTGTGGAATGCACCTTCAGCATATATACAAGCTCACACTCTCTTTAGAAACTGCTTTGAGTTTTGTTTAGTCACTGAAAAGAGAAACCATGCTTTACTTAATTAACCGCTCAAGCAATCTATAAAGAAGGTATTTGCAGGAGTTATTTTGTCTTTATTATGGATTTTTAGGAAGCAGTAATTCACCTTTCTGTATCAAGAAGGAGGCAGAAGAGAGAGTACATAAAGCTATAAATACTATTAATTGCAGAGTAAGGCACAATGTCATTAAGAGTTATGGAAACTGTCCCATCTCCTTTATTCCTTTTGCATCTGACTATCAAGTTTAAGAGAGAGTAATTGAACCATTCCATCAAAACCCTAGTGTGGATTAAACCCTTGCCAAGAATGAGCTAGCATTGATTACTTATAAGAGCTAGCAGTTTTAGAGCCAGTTTAGAAGCATAGAATAGTCCCAGAACCTCAGAAGTTGGGCCTTGAATGAGCAGACAGCTGTGCCACCAGCATGAAGGAGACAAAAGCATATGATCAGTAGCTTTAGAAGCAATTCAAATAGATCAAGAAGAGACATCAACTGTAGTTGATCTATTTAAATTCATGAGATCATATTTGGAAACATGGAAGAGAGCTGCAGGAATAATACAGCTCTTTGAATTAAGTCTTGCAGAAAATTTCTCTTTTGATAATCTGTCTTAACATCTCAAGGCAGACTGACACCATTAGATACAACATCAATAAAAGGAATAAAGAACACAAAAACTAATGATTAATAAAGGAGCTCTGAAAAATAATTGCTCTGGGTTGGGAGAGGGCTGTTTTTTTAGAATTAAATGCTATGGCAACAAGAATCTTTAGTTACAGCTTGTATACATATATATACACACACTGTATGTGTGTATGTGTGTATATATACATACATTTCTGTAACCTAAACATGCATCTTACTTATACAGCCTCCTGACGTGTCAACACAAAAGTATAAAGCAGATCACTCTCTCCTTAACTGTGGATACCCTTTACACTGCATATCCATGAGTTCCTTTCAGCACTAAAAGGATCCCAAAAGCAAGGACAGATTATCTAACAGAACAGCAAGGATTTATCCCTGTTAGCAGTCTGCAGAGGACCCACAAATCCACTCTGCAGATCAGAGCAAGAAACTTAAGGAAACAATTTTCCCCTCACGGCTTCCCAGATTAAGATGTCTCTCAAGGCCATGCTCTTATCAAAGCTGTTATAAAGCCTAAAGAAAGTCACAGCAGTCTTACTGCATAGCTAAGTGGAAGAGAGGCAGATTGGAATGAAGACAGTTATTCCACAGGTGAAAAGGAACACCAGCCACAGACAGGCTCTTGGGGCAGCAAGACAGAGCTGGCAGCCAGTGGTCAGTAGGTGACAAGGGCAAAGTGATCACTCCTTTTCATTGCATCTTACCCAAGCAGAACTCCCCAGCAATGTTGTAGAGCCACGAGACATCCCTCCAGAAGTGATGGAATGCTCTCAGCTCAGGCTACCCTCCCTCAGGCACACTGCTAAGCACTCCCAGGACAAGGTAGACCTGCATTACCAGGGCTCATCTACACTTCTTCGGCAAACAAAACAGGAGATTTACACTTCAAAGCTACTGACCTGGCATTTTTCCAATAAACACCAAGTTCCCATTCAAGCTGTTAACAAAAATCACATGCCAGACCCAAAAGGCAATCTTAAGGCTGAGAGAAACTTTACTGTCCTATTTCTCTGAAGGGCATCATGACAGCAAATGCTAAAGCATAAACAAAAATAACGTACACAAGTTACAAGGAAGTGGGACACTTTCATCATTAACTATTCCCAGTGGTGGCAGCTGATTAGGCCTACAGACACTTGGTACCTAGCTTCGGTTTAGATTATTATTCGAGCTGCATGTTTTGAAGGCCTATTAAGGGCAGTAACAGCATCACTCAGGGCACTAAATAGCTATATCTTAGAGGGTCAGGTTTCTACGAACATACATTAATTAACAATTTGATACCTCAGGTCAGTTTATTCCAAGGATAGACATTAGATAAACACATTAAAAAAAAAAATCAAATAAAAGGGAAAAGAAATAATTTAAATGATCATTTCCCCCCTCATAAAGAATGGGATCCAGATTCAGTTCAAACAGACTTGAGTTTTGCTCCTCTTTAGTTTTCCAACCACTTTAGCATCACAAATAGACATGGCCAAAAAAAAAAATCTTAGAACAGACATTTAAAATAGGATATGCATAAACAATTCATAACTCAAATTCATAGCAGACTGCTACCTCCTGCTACATAAGCCAGCACTAATGGACAGCACTACAATAGTTTTATACCTCAAGGAGCACATTTCAGAGGGAGATCCCCTTAAAAGTAAAACCAGGGTCATAAGGTACAGTACAGAACCATCATAAAAAGCCACAAAGCAAACATGCTGAGCAATTAGATTTTCCTGCCTATAATAATTGCATTTTTACCCTCACTAATATCAAATTAGCTCCGACCACACCATCCCTTGTCCTCTCTCCTAACCCAGAGAGTCCTATTACCCTTAACTATTTTCAAGCACATCAGCAAAAGCCATAACTTGCCATTTCTCAGTGCGCAGCACATTTACTTAACCAAATACAGCTCTTCAAACTGCAACACTATAACCACAAAAAGAGCTAATGAAGTAAAATTTTACTATCTATTAATTTACCTACCTGCTAATAACGATACCAACAGCTTACACAGAAGTTCTTCAAAGTGGTTTGGTCAGCAACAACTGTGACACTAGACATAGATCTTCTGACTAAAACTTTCAGTGCTTATACACAGAACACAGACACTTCTGGGATGGGTTTTTATACCAAATCCAATTCACATGACTGAGGTTTTCTCATTAGTGTGACTCATCTGCACCTGTGATGGATAAAGTGATTTAAGCTGAAGCTGAAATACTTACTACAAGTTACTGCTTATCAGATAGAATTGGGAAGGCAGCAGGGCAAACATTGATACAGCAGAAATGCCAAATATTTCCTCAATAGATTTACTGCTTTGGCCTGTTTTCTTACACAGAACACCTGAGGATCTTGGACAATCTCAGGTAATTGTTAATGAACAAACAACTAGGGCTAGTTGTGACCTACTTGTAAAAATCTTATCCTTTACCGTGCTTTCTTCCTTTTTTGCTGTTGGTCTGCATGTGCTTTGAAATTGGCTGAGAAGACACTCTTGGTGGCATTTAGAGATGAAGTTAAGGTGTTTGTGTGTTAAAGCTTTGTAGGTAATATGGCTACTTTAGCATATTGCTTTTACAGGAAAGGATCCAACTGATTTGAGCTGAGGTGTTTCTAGCATTTTTAAATTAATAAATTGACTACTATTAAATATATGCCCCTGAGCAAGCAATATGATTAGTTGAACAGTGAGTGTTTAGACAAAAAATTCTTAGAAGAATTGTCTGACCTTTGAAAAGGCAAGAAAGCTAAAGCAGCTGTTGTACAACTTGCTAGTACTACCAAATGTACTTTTCTCAAATCATGCTTCAAAAGGAGAATGCAGATTACATTGCAGACACTACTGAGTCCTGTACTAACATCTCTATTGATAGGTCTCTCTGGAGTATGTTAGGGCCCCTGCATTTTTTTAATCATAAAAAATTGCATTGCATGTCATTGGGTCACAAAAACTGATGTCTTTACATAGTACTGACAAGTATTTTATGAAAAACATTTCATTCAAGGTTTGCTACGAACTGAAAGATGGATTGACCAGTAAAACAGGAAGATCCTGAAATCTTTTTATACAATACATCCAGAAAATAAGGCTATTTTCTCTTTTTCTCTTCCTCAGGGATTCCAGTTACTGACAATTTATCTGCAGTTGTAGGCCCAGCTGATTTATGCAGATCACAATTCAGTTTTGTTTTTTTTTTAATTCTGATCCCTTCACTGGCTTTCCCTCTGATTGTGGAGGAGTCTGCACCACCATCCCTTAGCACCCTACCCCTTGCCAGAGAAAAGGGATGAGGACTGGATGACCCATGTTATGTTCAGCACAGGGACTGGTGGTATAAACCCTACATGGTGAAGTAAATCTTGTGGGAGTAAATCCTCATGGAAAGAAACACTGGACCCTCATTGCTGGACCTGAGATGAAGCTCCTGCTGTTTGGAGTGTGCCTGGTATGACCTCATCCCTGCCACTGCAGGGCATCCTCCTTTGGTTCCCTTTTGAGGCAGAGTGGGGGACCCTGACCACCCTGGGACCATACATGGGCTGCAGCTGTAATGGCTGATTGTGCAAGTGAGAAGCATCACTTCTTGAGAGTGCCATCAAGGGTTATTCAGGTAGGTGTTCTCCTTAGTTTTATCACTTTGTGAAGTCTGCTTGGGTTCTTTTGTTCGTTTGGTGTTTTTTTTTCTGATTGACTTTGTAGACAAATGAGTATTGAAGCAAGCAAAGGTTCGTATGTGCCCCTAGTTCAGTCACAGCCCTGCTAATTGGTCTCCTGTAGGAGCACACTAATGAAATTTGGTTCCTGCTGCATGGGCAGAAGGCACTCACAGTTTCAAGAGGCAAGAAGGGACAGCCTGGTGGGCAGTGAAAGGCACTGATGTCCTGTGACAAGTTTCTGTATCAGAAACAGCCAACAATTTTCAAACTCTCAATAATTTCCAAAGAAAAAAAACCCTATATTCCAAAGGCGTATTTTTATTTTATTCTTCTTCTTTTGTTCTGTGACAAACACATTCTTCATTTTGGACTAAATCTGCAATAAAATATTTTTATGGTTATCTAAATGGCTCGCTTCAGATTTTAATCACTCACTGAAGACTCATCCTTTCCCTGTTGTGAATGCTGTCATTTGGGCAGCTGACTCAATAACATTTTCAGAAAGGTAGTTTTAAAAAAAGGACTAGTGTTGGAATAAAGTGCTTCTATTTCTCTGTGGTTTAGTTTAAATTAACTATGCAAGGTGTCCTCCAGAAAACTATTATGATTAGCTGTTTTGTTGTGCTGTCTTGAAAGTATAAGAACAGTCCTTGCCTGGAGAGACTCTTTCAATAGGAATCCCTTGCTTTTGTGCAGAGGTTGCATGACCTTTAAAGATTTGATACCCTTCTCTACCATTTACAGATGCTGTGGTGTACATTTAATCTCAGAGATGTTAACCCTACTAAACTTTGAAGTGTAAAAATCTTCTGTTTACAGACTGGTCTCTCCTCAAAGGAAATCTTTAGGTTTCTGCTCATCTGGTGCCTGAGCTGGCATTTTTCTGTCCAAATCAGCCTCTCATGAGTTCTGGCTAGGATGATGTCAGCATTTTTACTTAGGTGATCCCCAGCTACTCATCTCAGTCCTCACACTGGGCCTGCAGAAACAACTGATGGCAGATGTGCAGTTAGCTGTGACTCACCAGTCTCTCTTACTGCTCTGTACTGGGGATAGACTTGATTACTTCTCCACTAGGAGAGGGTGGAGACACGGGGCAGGACATGCTTGGTGGTCCAAGCTTAGGGGTTTCTGTGTTTAGCGCATGCGTTTTTGGGCACCAACCTGGACTTTGGGCTGCACCAGGGGCACAGCACAAACCAGCCATTGCAATGTGCCCTTTGGAGCATGATGTAGGCATGGGGATATTGATGCTGAATCTCCTACGGATTTTCCCACCAAGCACTTGAGCAGGATGTGTAAAAGTGCAGTCGAATTAGAAGTCTCCCACCCATAGCTGCCCTTGATCTAAGCATCTGTGCAAGGAATGACAGAATTTTTTTAATATTTTCTAGCTTCTGGAAGCAGTACAGACCTACACAATAAAATACACTGGGGATGTATACAAAGCTAATGTAATTGCCAAGAAACAGTTAGGAAAAAATTTCCTAGCCCTCATTCCTTCACGCAAAAGCATATTCATTTCTTAATTACAGTCTTGTGAGATTACCCTTTAACAACCAGCTGGTTTGAAACTTCAGCTAGTAATACCTGGTATCCTTTCCTTTCTACTGTGAGTCCATGCTCACAGTACTCTTAACAGCATATTCTCTTGGAGCCTTTTTCTTTGCTTTGGCTAACTGGAGGGAAACTTTTATACATGTATTTATATATATGAAACAGAAAAGACCCTTGAAGGCTGCCATCTGGGTACAAAGAGCCAAAAATCACATAGGACCTCTAATAGTTAATTTTTCTTTAATGGTCTGTCTCTAGGAATATCATTCTCTGATTTTCTCTAGTTCCTAAAGAATAATTTGGCTGCCTGTGCAAGCTCAATTTGAGTGTGACTCCACAGCTGCAGAAACCCATTGATGTGTGGTAGTGAGCAAATCACTGCATTTTTTTCAGGGCTCAGCTGTTTAAAATATACTGAATGCAAAATCACTGGTAAGTTACAATGTGTTTTAATTACTCTAATTAAAGCTTCTGTAGTATGGCACAGTTCATGATATTTCATTGCAAATTATAGCTCATGTACCTACCATGGCAAGCAGGCGTTTTCCCTTATCTCTTTATTCAAAAACTAGGAAGAATGGGAAGAAACAAACTTTTCAACATAAATTGCAGACTAACTAGCTGAAGTCTTTTGACACATTTTTTAGCACCTCTACAATGAGACAAACATTTAAATTATGGGTTTGAGAAGCTTCATCTGATGGTAGGAGAATAAGAAATCCTTCCTTAGGCTTTGGTCTGCTTCTATTTTTATCAGGTTGACTACACCATACAAAAGGGTGCACTTAATATTGCTCATCACACTGTGTACCATAACGTGCAGATTGCAAGTCTTTCTGCTGCAGACAGGAGCAAATCAAACTCATTAATGACAAGTAGATGTCAAACTAGTTTGGGAAGCATTTATCTGGGGACTTTCCATTAAGAGGAAGACCAGCAGGGAGAATCTTAGAAAATGTTTTTCTGGCTTCACTGGATATAGATGGATTTCCATAACATAAGGAGTGCCCCTTCCATGTTTCCTGCTAAAACTTGAGGCATGGACAAAGACAGGTCTGTGTAACTTAATGTTTTTTTTTTTTCAAAAATGTTCCAAGTAAATGTCAACAGTGGTTTCCATACAGCTTGGTTACAGTCACTCAATCTGGGTTTGGACCCCCCCATTGCTGGATTTCATCAAGTACAGCAGGTGAGCAAAGCTGAGTGCCTGAAAGAAGCCTCACAGCCACAAGGGATACTGCCCTGAAAGGCAGAGCAACTTAAAAGAGCTGGTTGACCTTCCTAAACAACCTTCTTAAAGGGTAAGAAAGCTCTGTTTCTGTGCTCAAGGAAATGAACGTGTGTCAGGATGCCCGCTCGGCTGAGTGTGTAACACCCAAGGAGCTCGAGCCACAAGAGTTGGAGGCAGGGACAGACAATTCACAGACTACGTAGAGTTAATTTAACACCCAGAATTATTTTGAGGAGAAATTTTGGAAAGCCAAGTACAACTGGATTTGACCCTGCATAGATATGAAGGCTAAGACGACAACCTTCTGTAAGTGCTTTGGCAGCAAAAGGAATACCAAGGAATATGGTACTTACTGCTGTCTAGGAGCAGACAAACTAATGGCAAAGGGCATTGACAAGGGTTTGAGTATCAAGGTCCTCTTCTCGTTGCTCTTTATTAGCAAGGTTTGATCTCAGACCTCACCGTTTCTGCTCCTAGTAGCAACACTTAGAAAATTGAGGGAGAGGAAATGAGCATACATGTCCCCACTGTGATAGGGGAGAATTAAATTCAAGGAGGGAGCTGAAGGAGCTGGTCCATGTCATGTAAAATTGCACTTGGTGTTCAGGAGAGGTTTCTCATTACTGGGAAAAGAGGAATCTTATTTCCATTTAAAAAACAAAACAAAACAAAAAACAAACAAACAAAAAAAACCTAAGGAACAACTACAGCCTGGCCAGCCTCACGTCAGTAAGTAGGAACATTACAAAGCAGGTCCTCTCAGAAACCCTGTCCAAATACATGACAAACTGAAAATTTTTGGAAAAAACTAACACAGATTCATCATCAGCAAATGGAACTGACTGACTTGATTGCATTCTGCAGCAAAAATATGGGGCTCTGTCAATGAAGAGAGAACAGTGGATGTTGCATACCTTTACTTTGGCTTTTACTTTGACAGCTTCTTCCATTCTTTGGAGGCAAACTGGGGAAACTGTAAGGATTCAGTGCAAGGTAGACAAAAAATTGGCTGGGCATTCTTGACTAACACAGTAATAGTCAGTCATTGCAAGGCCGGGCAGCCATGTACAAGTAGTGTTTCTCAGGTATCACACTGGATCTCTATTGGTTATGATGCCGTTTGCGTTTTGCTTTTTTTACTTTTCTGTGTTCTCTATATTCCTCACAAATATTTGTAAATCTGTCACCTATTGTATTAGTAGCTAGTTTTCCCAGTACTTTTCCATGGCCTCTCCTTAAGCAGAAAGACAAAATAAATTCCAGAGTTCCAAGCCCCAGGAGGTACAAGACCCCTGTGCTATCTTGGTTCTTCCTGGGAACCAAGGCTGAGAAAAACTCTTCAGGGTACATTCTCATGGACAAAGTACAGCTAGTGATGAAGGGACCCCAGAGAAGGGGCTTGACTTGGGGACATTGCATCACCACTTGTCCTCCTAATTGGTGGTTTTATCAATTATGCTAATTTCCTAAAACCTTTAAAAATACACTCACCCCTGCAGGGGGTGGGCTTTTGTGGACATCTTTCATAACTTACTCTGAAGGCCTTCAAATAAAGATCCCCTTTTATATTTCCTGCTTACTAAAATTATCTTTAGTTTCATTTCCAGGTTGAGAAAAAGGCAACAGTTATCTTGGATGAGAGTATGGAGTGTGCTTTTAGCAAATTGGTGGGTGATACAAAAATTTGTCATGAAGTAGCTGAAGGACTGAAAGGCAGGACTCTTAAGCTGAGGACCTTGTGCAAGCTGTACCAGTGGCCTGACAGCAACCTCATGATGCTCCATGAAAACAAGCATGGAGTCTTGTTATCTAGGATGTATCTGGGATAATCCATCACATGCATTGGGGCTGACTGGCTGTGGAGCAGCTCTGCTGGATGGGACCTGGAAATCCTGACAGACAAGCCTAACGTGAGTCAGCCACACACTGTTACGGCAGTGGGAATCAGCTACACATACACATTGGGAGAACATTTGCTTCTTCCTTTCCTCTTGGCGCTTGTGAGACCACATCTGGAGCTCCGTGACCAGTTTTGGTCTCCCCTGTACAAAGAAATACGTGGATGTGCTGGAGAATGTCACAAATATGTCGGGGGCACAAGACATAGGAGAGGAGATAGAACAGGATTTTTCAATTCTAAAAAGCAAAGGAGAAAAAGAATAAACTACTATCTACAACCACCTATGTGGGTGGTTACAGTGGAGATGGGGATAGGTTTAGTAGTGACAGGGCAACAGAATATGCTGCAGCCTTTGTAAACCCCAGTAGTTAAACTCTGGAGCAAGCTGCCCAGGAGGTCTGAGCAGACTCCGTCCTTGGAAAATGCTAAACATCAGGGCTTATCTTTCCTGTCATAGTCCAAAAAAGCATGCAGAACATTTGCTGATTAACATCTCTATAGCAAAACCTTTATATGTTATGATAGTCTCTTCTCTCTTGTCTTTCTCAGCTATGTCTAATCCGTTCATCCTTTCAACATCAGGTGGTTTTCCCTGGGAATCTTTTCTCTCCTTGGAATTCTGCACTTGGTGGCTTCCAGAACTGGGCACTGGGCCCTGACTACTGATCCTAGGCACCACATGAGGTAAAAAAAAACCAACAAAACAACTCGCTTCTTACAACTTAGGTATGATTCTCAGGTTACAGAATACAAAATATTAGTTTGGTTTTTGTTAAAATAACATCACAACATCAGCAGGTATGTAGTTAGGGATCAACTGTATGAGCTAGGTCAGCTTCTGTAGTGGTGGTATTTGGCTGCACAGTTCATACTCTGTTTTTTTCATTTCCTCCCTCGCTCCCCTGTAGTTTCATGCATTGAAATTAATTTTACAAAATTCAGGCAGTAATCTCTTGTTTTCAAAGGTGTGGAGTTTGAGGTACCTTTTTCAGAGTGTCCCAAATTAGCATTTGTTTCTTATCTGAGATGGAATTGGATTGGACTGGCACTGTATTACCCACTACACCAAATTCATAGCTAGCATCATGTTCAGTTGCAATAACAGATGTCTTCAGCACTGAGGGCAAATAACCAGGACCGAAAAAGGCCCAGCACCTCTTGACACTTTTAACTTATTCTTCCTAAGCCTTAAAGTTAAGCTTTCCGGTTTGTCCTAGAAATTTCTTTTTCAAAGATGCATTCTGAACTTTTCCTGTTCTCAGACCTTCTTTGTCCTCAATGAATATTCAAAGAGAATTGTTCCAAGATTACTTTGGCTTATTTCCCTAGGCTCCTTCCTGGAATTTCAGCTATCCTGACAATTAAAATACTTTTAACTCTTTATGAGTATTAAATATGTTCTTCCAGATTATGGCCTGTGTCATAGTCTTCTGTTTAAAATGGCATTAAATGTCTGTCTCACACCAATTGCAGGTGAGATACAGATCCAAAATACACATTCACTTTCACTAACCCTTAAAAAAAATCCCAACATAAAAGCCACTGGTTTTGCAGAAAACTGTTGTTTATGTAAACTCTTAAAACTGTCTTGCTTCTCCTGGATCCTCCTTCTTACCTTTTCTCTTCATACAACCTATATTAAGTGAATAACTGTATTTCTTTTTACTGATCTTTGCTGTTTCTGTTTTGCCTCAGAAATACCCTTCACTTCACATTGGTCAATGCTTAATCTCCACATTGATATTCGATTCAAACTGGACACTTCCTCACTGTTCCAGTACCGTCATTTACTGAAACCTTTTCCAGAAAGTAATCTGACATAATGGATGTTTCACATGCTTCATGTGGGCTGACATTACTGAAGCTGTGCTATATGTCGGTAAAGTAGAAATTATGTACTTATTTTCAAAACAAAAGCTTGCTCTAAGTAGTGATCTTAATTTTTCAGGACAGAGATTAGGTCTAAATATTCATAACTGAGCCAGTTCTGCAAGAAGACTGACAAAAAAATCATGTGCATCCTAAAGACTGAAATTACATATTTTTTTTTAATCAAATATTCTGATTTGATCGTAAATATGCAAAGGCTATAAACAGATATTGTTTAGGAATGTATTACTTAAATTCAAATATTCAGATGCTACTATTTACATTACACTTCTTTCTATTCCCTGAGCAGGTGCAGTATAGTAGCTAAGGACAAAAAAATATGATAGAAGGAAGGAAGTCTGTCTTTCATGGCTAGCTTAACATGAAGCAGAAGGAAATGGAGAAATAATCTTCATAGTTCTTATTGATCCCTTTATATTATTACAAGCTAGAAATTCAAGCTATTTATTGACTGAACTTTGGATAGCCACCTCTGATTAGCTCAGCTTTCATGAGCAAACCTTACAGCTCAGTGAAAATTCTGCATGCTGTCAGAAAGTGTAGGAAGATGTGAGGTTACAAAACAGATGTCATTTTTCTTCTTTACCAAATAAATTCAAAAATATTCAAGGTTAACCTTATCACAGTTGATAACAAAACAGAAGGTGTTGACACGCTTCTGAACTTACATTTTTCTCATTTTTATTGACAAATGAGTTAAGATATTTGTCAAAGATGGACAAAATAAAGACTCACAGAAGGGAAGTATTCAAACTGTAAGAATTTTTCTGGATGAAGTCCTGCTTGCTTACTCAGACCAAATGTAATGATGCTTCTACATTCACGTTGCCTTTGGCAAATATACTTGTAGAGCAATATCACTTCAGTTCCAACCTGGCATCCTCTGGTCACAGAGGTTTCTCCCTGGAAAATTTTGAATTTGCAAGACCAGCAAGTTTGGATTCTTCACTGGCAAATCAAAACAGGCTGAGGGACCTGCTCTGGGGCGCTGTCCTGTGGCATCTTTAGCACAGTCCTTAGGTTCAGAAAGAGAGGACAATGCAGCCCTTGACATTTCACATTCAGTAACTTCTCACTGGTCTATACCAACCTCAGCAAAAAACACCTGCAAATACGGCTATAAGACCAAGAAAATCTAGGTTCATGTGTGTTTCCAGACATTTTCCATGAAAGAAAAATTTTTACTCTCTGAAGACGTTTGGTCAGAAACTATTCTGTGCTCCACATTCAGTGGAAACAGATCTCTAACACTCCTTTGGTGATGTGTTCAGAGAAGGTGGAAATTTTCTTCAGACTCCAGATCTAGAGGTAGGTATAGCCATGAACTTTTGAGCAAGATGCATTAGCTAGATGTCTGGTAACCTGGATTTTACTAGAAATAAAGTCATTTTTTAAGCTTCTGCCTAGAATAGGAAGGCTTCAAAATATTAGAGCTCAATTCAATAGGAATGAGAATAGAGAAAAATTCAACTTACAAATGAGTGGAGTAAAGTAAGAAAAATAAGTAGAATTAAGATTAAACAGACAAGTTAAAGTATTTGCAGAAGACAGGGATCAAGTCTTCTTTTAAAATCCCATAATCAGACACTCATAATCTTGCATACCCAGCTTTAGCTGTGCAGAATAGACCCTGGAGCTAAAAGTTAAGGGCAGCTAATCCATACTAGTTCTCTTCATGATGCTTTTGCACAGATGATCTGAAATACCAAGCTGTCACAGCATTCTCTGGGTAACGAAAAACCACCATCGAGTCTAAAATCTAACCTTAATAATCTAATTGTTCATATTGGTCCATCATTTTGATTAAAAAATTAAGGCCTAGGGATTTTCTTCCTCCAGGGGATGCAGAGTACCCAGTTCCCTCCCCTGGGATCATCAGCCATGAGGGATCCAACAGAGCAGAAACACAACATTTTTTCCCTCTTCCTTTGGACCTCTAATGAGAGAGTACTATTTCCAATGCAAACCCTCTCTTCTGAAAGAAATTAATTTCCAATTTATATTGTATCAGTCGCAGTGCTAGAAAGCACTTGTGGACTTTTGATGGCATTTTCCTAAGCTTCTTAAATTCATCACGTCTTAAATCCAGAAGATAAATATTCACGGGATTTTTGGTTTAAAACTAGTCCTTTTGGGGTGCTTTTTATGAGCAAACTTACAGAAGTGCTGTCTGGAATGAAATGCAAAGTAACAGCACCTTGGATTAACAAACAGCTGTTAAAAATAGCTGCTTTTAATTACTGAGCTCTAAATCAAAAAGTCAGTGCAACATCAAGGGGTGCTTTTCTCTATTGAATGTGAACACCATTTAAAAGTGAGATGTCTTCTAACCCTTTAATTTACACCTTCTAGGGATGGTTCTGAGTCACAGTCTTAATTTCTCCCCATTTTTTCCTCCATGAGTTTCAAAACACATTTAAAATCTCGAATAAGTGAAGAGACCTGATCCAAAATTCCTTGGCAAATCTCCTTCCTATTGTGAGGAATATTGGCTGCCAAGAGTCCAAGGCTGAACTCTGTAAGGATGGAGTTTTTCCAACACTCCTGGGTCATTTCAATTATCTTTTGAAAATCTGGTCTTTGTATATCGGGTGGCTGAAATGTTGCTATCTGTATTTTCCTACGGTAAAATTCCTTTATCCTTAACATTGGGATAAATGTTGACAATTTTGACATTTCAGATACTTAGAAGACTGCTCAGTTTCTATGTGGCTCTTGTACCCAAAACAGACCCTCCATGTGCCCCAAACTCACATAGAAGAAAAGGACTGCATGGAATGTTGCCACCACCAAGCTCTGGTATTCCTTCCAAAAACATAGTGGAAGACTATCACAATTATGTAAAACATTTTACAAGGCTCATAGTGTTACTACCACAGCACTGCTTCTGACATGAATGAGATAAGTTTCATTCACAAGAGAGACAAATTTCATTCAGGTATTTGTTACATCCTACTGATGACTTGTAGCTCCTAGTATGTGAGTTTTTATCTTAGCTAATGGAAAAAAAAATTCTTGACTATGATATTTTCTGAAGCCAATTTACTCAAGAGGTGGAAAAGGCAAGCAGTGTGGTGGGTGATTATTAATGTTCTGACTGTACATGGTTTGGTATGGGGGAACATTTATTAAACAAACAGTGCTGACTTGACCTAAGACTGAAGTTTGATCTCCAACAGGAAGACCTATCTAATGATTAAACCATGGAATTAGGCTGTTGGGGCTACAGCTAATAAAAGCCTGGGGTGTTTATAACTGGGATGCTGCAATTCTTCATTCTAGACACATGCTGACCTCAATGAAATCCAAGGACCAAGGGAGATGATTTAAAGCCACTCACTGAGAAAAGAGCTGCTTCCAGCCAGCCCAAGAAAAGGATTAATACGGGACTCAATGCTGGACTCTGACCTCTTTCGAGGCTAGGTGCCTGAGGGAAGCATACGTGGTGATTCACAGCAGGGCAAGATTCATTGAACCAGAAGAGAGATCTTAAGGAAGCTGATTCCACTTTTCTTAACTCTGTGGTACGTAGCTGAGAGCAGGCAAGTTCTGCTTTTGGAGGGCTGTTTTGCTCTAGGCAATCACGGAGGAGTTGGAATGACTCTTAGACCAGAGACTGGAGTTAAGTGGGGATCCCCACCCCAACAGGGCTGTGATTTAGAAAGTGAGGTACTGCCCAGGAGAGTGGGCTCTGTTGGGAGAAGAAGGAAAAAGGAGGGTCACTTATTACCCTTGACACAGCAGATTGATTTGTCTGAATGGATGGGAGTACATAATGCTGCCACTCTTTCTCTTCCCTACCTGTAACACAAGCCTTGAAGCTTTGGAAAAGCCATGCTCCCAAAAAGACTTAGCCCAAGAGAAAGGAAGCACTGTAAGTACACAGTGTTTAATGTGTTCTGATAATTCTTTAAATTTTTTTCTGTAGCCAAACATACAGCTTCTAGCATGAGCCAGAGTGATTACAGTAAAGCCAAAGAGAGAACTTTGGAGTTTAACAAAACCAGCTTTAAAATATGCAAATTTGGTGAATTTTTTGCAATGAGTTTAGAAATAGCTGTCAGAATGTCCTTACAATTTGCAGTATGGTGTGGGATAATGAATTTGGTGCCACCACCAAATTTTAGACATTGAGGCCTAGATATTTAAAGAAATTTAGGTACTCAGTCCTATGAATGTAGAGGGGGCTTGGGATGAGAGTCAGCTGCTGAAGCTCAGATGGACAGAGTCCTTTCAGGTGCCTGATGGTACCTAAATAATCTGCATCAGGCAGGCAGACATGACGTGGTCCTGACATGCAGGACTCCCATTCTCTGCTGGAAAGACCTCCTAGGAGAACACCCTTTGGGAAACCCAGTGAACTCTGAACATTCAGGACAAGGCACTTGAACCACTTTGTCAGCTCTTGGGGCAGTGTTTGCTGTGGACACAGAGATGCCCATGTGGGCTCTATCTTCTCAGCCTTTGCTGAGGAGTTCCACACCCCACCGCATTTTGTGGGGGAAGACCATTACAGTGGTAACATGGGTACAGGCAGTATCCATGTCAAAATACACCATTTTTTCAAGGGAGGAATATGTTTTTTTTAAATTCTGATCTGTGAAACCTAAGTGAAAAATGAATCCGAAAATCGTATTTTATTATGTGTTGATAAAGCACTGCAAAGATTTTCGATTCTTTATTAAAGGTTTTTAATATGCTTGATTGCATATATCCCAGCCAAAATCTTCTCCATCCTACATAGGTATTTATCTCAGCCAGCAGATTTTGTTTGCTCAGATCCAAATTAGAAAGTATTTAAAGCAGATAGCACATCTCTAAAAATATACTGAATTTACAATGAAGCTTTAACATTCTCTTGCTAAATTTCACACATGTAATTTGATTTCTGAAAAGAAAAGGTAAACACAGAAATTTTATTCACTAGTTCTCATGCACTGCTTGCAACAATACAAGAGGAATGTTTCCTATATTACTACCATGTATTTTAAGTAGAGAACAAATGCTCATTCCCTTTACAGCCAAGGAAGTCAAGTTTTCCAGCTGCAGTTAATGCCATGTTTTGTTCTATTTATTGGTAATGTAAGCTCCCATGCAAACTGAATGAATGCTGTTCAGACCCAGTTGAATACAACAGGGGAGGATGGAACCAAATTACTTCTGTCTGTCTTAACAGGACTTTTTAAATAAAATCTGCTTTACACAGCCACGAATCTTGCCAGGTTAAATTCTCACTTTAGCCATGTTCACATTCTCGTTAATTTATTTTAAATGCAGCACAGAAGGTTAGGGTAATGGGAAGACCTGAAAGTGGAATGGTTACAGTGAAACCTGCTGCCGGTATTTAGATAATTTTCCCACCAAGTGACAGACCATTAAACCTCTAAATTGTTTTATTTGCTACTAAAAAAGTCTTTGCTTAGTCTTTGAGTCCCAGGAACTAATGAAAGAAGCCTTAGAAGAAAATCAGCAGATTTTGTAAAAGTAGAACTAATATGATGTGCAGAGCTTGTACAATACTATAACTTTTGACTTCGTAGAATATGAAATAGTGCATCAAAAAAGATACTTTTTACAGAGATAACAAATGTTTATTTCTCCCTTAACTTTAAAAAATAATAGTTTCAAAATTCAGTTTTAACAAATTGTTCTAGTCATTACTAGTCTCCACATTAAATATATTTGGTATCTCATACCAAGTCCATTTTTTTACTACTGAGCAACAAAATATAAAAAGGATTTAAGTTTTAGTGTGAGACAGGTCCACCTTGATTTTTATCACAGAATTCAATATAAATAAGGTTTTGAAATGTCAGTTATCCAAAACTTTTAAGAAATTCTGTAAATCTGTAAATTTATATACCTTCTCTTTTCTATCCCTTTTTTCTCTTCACCTGATACAGACTGGTAGCTCTGCACTTCTCCCTGTCTTGGCTGGTCCAACTACTGCAAATACTCAAACTAGTTGTGAAGATAACAGGAATCACTGTAACAATATGATACACATCTCCCAAGTCATGCGCTTATAACCAAATATTAGCAACACTCATCAGCTAAAGAGTTAACGCTGTCATTATGCTTTTGTGTTTGAGTACATTACACTCTCATATTTGTGTAATTTTTCTGTGGATTTGTGGTGATGTCCCACTTGTTAAGAAATAAAACTTTTTCTACTTCTATCAACATTAATGTTTGGTGAGAGAGTCCAAGTTGTGCAAATGTGTTGGGATTTTATTATTTCATACACAGGTCTGGCTTTTCAAAATTGCTGAGAACATACTCCTGGACAAAAATGGACCCTGAGCTATCCACAACAGATCTAAACCAATGAAGAAAGAAAATATGACTGTATGGCCTAACGTCTGTACTTGGGAGTATGAGAGATTTCAGACAAGGGTGACAACGTGACAAAAGAAAATGTATGCAGCAGATTTAAAATGTAATTCTTAATTCATTGCAGGAAGAAACAGTATTTAAAATATCTGTTCCAGGCTGCAGAAGAAACTTTAAGCTATTATATCAAAAAAAAAAAAACAACCCAAAAAAACCTACTTCTTTTTTATGACAAAGTGGGGAAGTTTTTGGCTTCGTTAACAATTCCAGGAACATCTCAAATTTATAGGATAGTTTTAGTTATAGCAATACTTTTTAAGAGAGTCTGGCCCTAAAAATGTAACAAGTCAGTAAAGTAGTAGTTAGAAAATATGATTACCTTCATTTTTAACACAGGATTCAGTTTGATGTATGCACTACACATAGGACTCCATTTCTTTCCTACAACATCAAGGTGTTTTTTGCTATCCATCAAGACAAGTCTTGTGGATGGTATGTAGTGCCTTGGCTAGATATTGGCAAGGAATTTTTCTGGTAAAATACAAATATAACACTGTTAAATATATATTTTACTTAATCTTCTGTCATGGCACCTGAAGCTATGGATGCGAATGAAACATCACAAATCAACAGAGTAGATAGAAGTAAAAGAATTGGCTTTTGCCTTTTTTCTTCCTTCTTTTTTTTTTTTATTTTTTTTTAATTTTCTGTATGATATAAGTAAATTCAAGTTATGACGACAGAAAGACAGAAATTTCACCCAAACTGAATGCTGGTCTGGGGTATGACTCTTACAACTGGTACTTCAGTGAAGTCACTGTCTGAAATGTAATACAAAATTTTACCAGTATGTAAAAATTTCCACAGGACCAAAAAACCAAGACTATTCCAGAAATTTTGGGTATGACCTCTGAAAGTCTTGTGGTCTCACCTCCCTGCTCAGAGCCAGTTGCCCAGTGCTATGTCCCAAAGGCCTTTGAAGCTCCACGAATGGTTGGAAAACCCACAGCCTCCCTGGAAAACCTGGGTCAGTGTTCTACCCTCACAGCAGAAAAGCGTTTCCTGCTGTTCAGAGGGAACCTCCTGTGTTTCGTGTCGTGCCCGTTGCCTCTGGTCCTGTCACTGGGTACCACTGAATAGAGCCTGGCTCTGTTCTCTTTGCACCATCCCCTCAGGTGTTTACAGACATTGATGAGATTCCTCTGAGCTGAGCCTTCTCCAGGCTGAGGACCCCCAGCTCTCTCACCCTTTCCTCAAAGGAGGGATGCTCTTCAATTTCACGGCACTTTGCTGGAGTCTCCAGCATGTTTATTTCTCTCTTATACTGGGGAGTCCAGAACTGGATCCAACACTTCTGCTGTGGCCTCACCAGTGCTGATCACTTTGGCACAGACTCTTTAGCAGAAACCTTTGATAAACAGCTACTCTGGGACAGTCTTTCTTCTTATCATAAAGATCACTTGCTGCTGTTTGAGTATTGCCCAAATGCTCAGCCCAAAGGGTGGGAGGAAAAAACAAAGGGTCTGCAGATTTCAGCACTGATAGGACTGTTTTGTCAAGAGCAAAACCCTCATTTCCTTAGTTGAACTTGGAATTTTTTAAAATATAGACTGAAATTATTACTCTGGTCAATTTGAACAGCCTGGTCTTCAAGAGGTTTGATTCCTTGTAGGCTTACCATAGAGCTGTCTGAACTGCTGAAGTATTTTGTTTTTGCTTCCTTTTAAGTATAAAGCAACCGCTAGCTAATGCTGTGTGCCATTTTTCTAATCTATATAGACTGTATAATTTGTATGAGATCCTTCATATTTTGCTACGTGAACCAATTTCATGAACCATGAAACCCAAGAGTCTGCGGATAGTCTAATCCACTTCCTCAGAGCAAAGCTGTGTTGCTCAAACACGTTTAAATATATTACTGAATTTGAAAGAAGCATTTGTGGCATGTTGTCGCTGATTTAACCCCTCACCAGAAAAATACTGGTGGAATCAGTTAAGACAAGTTTCTACCAGCAGGATCACCATGTCCCACACTTCTGAAATATTTTTTTTCCTGAGTTTGGAGCATTTAATAGGAGCATCCTGATCAAGAGTGGTGCCCCACTACTCCTTCAGGGTCTCCTGTGAAGGGAGGACCTCCTCCACTACTATGGTTTTCCACGAATGTCTCCACTATGAGATTTTGTTGGATGGACATCCCATTCCCCTGAGAGGACACAGCCTTGGGGCAACCATCTCATGGGACCTGCAGCTGCTGAAATCAGAGGCTGCTGTGCACCTTGTCCCCAGACCCACTCCACCAGCCACCTCATTCAGCTGGGCACACTGCTCACAGTGATAATGGTGTTTAATCAGCTTCTGCAGTTAGGCCCATGGAGATGTTCAGGAGTGTTTGGACCTTTTATTTCCCCCTAGGCAGAGTATGGAAAATTGGTTCTGTAAATTATATGGCAAACTGACCTGACCAAATTGCTGCTTACACTTTCCTTTTTTATAGCACCAGACTGGATGCTATGACATTCATTAGTGCTCCAGTGAGCAGCAAGCCCTGTTAGGTTCTCCATCTTCTGCTTTCACACACTATGAGAAGTGAAGTGGGCAAGGCATCTTACTTGGGTAAAGAATATTATGCTGAGAATGAAATCATCCTTTCAGAGTTTTATTTTACCAGCAATTTTTTTCTCCCCTAGAAAAAAATAATCAGACCATACACACTTATTATTTTCAAGTAGCATGGAGCTTTTCCTGCAGGAAAGTTGTGCCATGATCTCTATGCATAGCTTGGAATAAAAAAACCCCAACAAACTAATACCAGCCCAGTAAACAGAACTGTATTTATCTCACCAATAACACCTTCTTTGTGGCACACCATTTTCCTTTCCCCCTTGCAACTTCATAAGCTTTGGAAAACATGTTTTTGAAATACCTCTGCGTGTGAAGCTTATTAAATTAGTCTGTTCCCTCAATATCAAGAAAAAAAAAGTAGATTAAAACTCAAGTCATTTCATGGTCTGAAAAGAGTGTCAATAAAAGAGAAATAATGTTTGTACAGTTTAGTAAGGTGGGTTAACCTTTCAAAGAACATAGCAAATGTTTTGTGGAAAAAGAAATTACATTCACATGTCCTCTTGGCTTTGCAGAGGTAGTTTTTTAATGTATCATGAAAGAGCTGCAAATATGTATTGAATAGCAAATATGCTGATAGCAGGTTTAAGAAAGGTGACAGCCAGAGTACACAGCAGAATGGTTGCTGTGTCAGTTTTGACATCTGTTTTGGAAGAATTTTGTCTGTCTCTAAAGCAGTGTGATCCTCAGTGTACAGTCACTTTGGAAGTGTTAGCTAGTCCATGTTGTGCTGAGCACATTGATGCTTTGAAGTGTCAAAAGCTGCTCAAGATATTTTAGCAATATATAAGCCCATTTCCTTTGACAGAAGATTCAAGACAAGGGTGTGGGAGAGTGAAATTTCTTCTGGAAGATTACACCCATTTCTATATTAAGTGGCAGAAAATCTTGCAGTCACTCTAGTCTTCGAAAATCATGATCTAAATTCTGAATCTGCTTATACCCTTCCCCTGACTGGGTGGCTGAAGCTCAGGAATTGACTCCACTGAAACAAACTGTGGATGTACATGAGGAAAGGTCTGGGCTTGAAAGAGCCTAGAAGAATAACCAGAATGGTAAAGGCAGGGGAACATGGTACAGCATGGAGAACTCCGTGAATTTAATCATTTTCCTGCACCCGTTTGTTCTGTTCCCTCTAATAGCTTATTGTAATCTAAAATTCGGTTCATTATGAACTCTTTTTTTTTTCCATTCTGTTAATTTGAGAGACTTTTACAATTAGAATTCTTAAACCAAACTCATTTAATGTTCAAAAAGACAGAATTGTGGCTAATTAAAGATAACAGCAAATCAACCACATAAAACAATCACATGCTGTACTGAGTATGATTACAACAGCCAGTGTATTGAGCACTGTGAGATATATCCTGTGTTGCTGACGGGGAAATATGCTGTGTCTTCTCTGATATTACAATTTCCCCGCCTTTGGTCAGGTAGCATTTTTTAAAATGCTGTCATCCTGCAGATTAGTTGCAGGCAACAAGGCTTTTCATAGTCTGGCTCTAATTCTCCATTATGCTACAGCACTGTGCCTTAGGCATTGCACTGCAAGCAATAGCAAAGATTTACTTTCTACCAGTCAATGCTGCACGGCACCAGAGCCAATCCTTCTATCGACACTGCCTGCTTAAACAGCTATGGATGGTTCATCAACCCCCCGTGCTAGCAGAGGACTGCACACAGCTCTCATCATTACTTTTCTTCCCAGTTCTCTTTATCCTTCAGTTTTGTTTCCCTTACTGAAGATTTTAGCAGGCCACAATTGAGCGTTTCTGGTTAATAGGCAAGACATAAAATAAGTTTGGAAACATGTTAATCAATTCGAGAGGAATTTTTAGGTACTGAAATAACTGAATAACATCAAAATTTGTGCATAGGCAGAGACACACATTATCAGCATCAAACTAGATGTCAATTTAAACCTGCTAGCTGAACTTAAGCTCCCCTTCAAGAAAATTCTGGGATGTACAGGCAGATATTCAAAAATAAAAAGCCTTGAATTCTATTGTTATAATAGGGATGACAATGAGAGTGTCTGGACTAAACTTATTCCAGTCAGGATTCCACCATTAACCATAAAGCCTGAGCTTAATCTCACTTAATATAAATTAAATGAGAATCTGAAGAGTCAAATAGAAACAGTCAAGAGGGTCTATTTTTGTCTCAAGAGTGACCCCCATTTATGAGGTTGTGGATATAGACTTGAACTGGCATAACATGAACAGTTACACTAAAGTGTGAATTTTTGGAGAGTCAGTGACCTTTGTATTTCAGACCATTGCTACTAGCACAGAAATAAAATAATGAAACAAGGATACAGCTCATCTCTTGGAGGATTTAGCAATGTTTTAGGATACCCTGGCTGCTGGAAGATGCTGACTAAGCCAGAACAGTAAACACAACCTTCAAGTGCTCCTCTTTGTAGAGAGCGCTTATCTGCCCAGCTAAACCAGTGCAAAAGCCAAAGTTTTGCTGAAGACATATAAGGTTCCTGTGTGAAGAATATTCCTGTCCTCTTTTAAGAAGCAAAGCTACCTTTATTCTCACTTATAGTGGACTCGTTCTGAAATTATGGAAGCATGAAAAAGAATTGCAAAATTCTCTTGCCAGTTTTGCTCGCTTTCAGGGATTCTTGAGCTGTCAGAAGGGGACAGAAACTTATTGTTCCTGAGAATCAGACCCACTGTATTTAACAGCACTTAAGGCATCAGCACAGAATAATATTTGAAAACCGTTCAAGAATGAATAAATCTAGTAAAAAAAAAAGATAATCATAATTACATTTGGAATATATCACACATATCCCAGACCAAGGACCTTTTAATTAAAAAGGAGTTTACAGATTTCAGTTTTCCCTGTATGAAAAAGTCATACACTTTATTTTTATCTACAATTGTTCTTGGCAATCCATGTCAATCTGTAAATACTCTGGATTTTTTCCCAAAACCCTCCAGTAAATGACCTCATTAAAAATATAGCAGTGTAGAATAAATTAGCAGAAAATTATTGCAGCTTCCAAAAAGCTTAATATTTTAATATGCACAATTACTTTAGTAACTGTGGGCCGAATGCAGATATAGGTGGAGGGTCTCTGCTACTTAATATTAATAGAAATATTAGTGTGTAGTATCTGTTTGTGTCTAGATTTACTCTGGCTTATACTGTCAATTGACTTAACAAAGGTACTGCTAAGATATTTTTTCCAAAATGAAAGTTTAAAATCTGTGAGGGTAATTTGGGAAAACTTGTTATTTTGTAGACATAGCCTTATTTTTGTCATTATTTTTAATCATCAGGATATGTCTGGATGTTTCTGAATCTCACAGACTCAGAAACACATAAAACACCATTTGTACCAAAGGTCCCAGGTCACATCTCTTTATAGAAAACAGCAACAAAACCAGAGTTGATTTCATTCACATTTCTCAGCATGAGAACTTGGAACTGGAAATGTTGCTATAAATAACAAGGAAGAAAATAGATTTTTTCTAAAAGCTAAGGACTAATTTTTTCTTAGAGTAGGATCACTATAATTCCAGTATTTCTGGTTTTCTGTTGCTCAAAGCACCAAGATATTACATCTTCAGTGCAAACTGTTCAGAAATTATGATGTTGAGACACCATTTAAAAGTATCAAGTCAAATACCTTCTGGTATTTTTATAGGTATAAAGGAAAGGATTTTTTAAAAAGACCACGAAAAAAGCTTAATTTGGAAAATATATGTTTACATCCTCAAATAGAAATGCCTATAATTCTGATTATGTGAAGCCATTTTTTTCTCCAATATTTATTCAGCATTCTTGACAGTCACTTTGGCATCATCTCCTTCAGCTTTCCCATTACAAGCAATTATTTTAGTATGTCAGAGTAATACTCTGGAAACCCTTTTACATGGAGATCTCCCTGGGTCTGGAGAGTGTTCTTGCTGCAAGGAGCTGATTTCATTAAGCAAGATGGACTAAGGGTTCAGTCCTGAAAACCCCAAACAGCAGTCTTGCTGTTAATTGCCGTGGCAATCCTGAGGAAAACCCCAGGGGTCCAGATACTAAAGCAGGAGCACCTGGTTTCCTGCCAGGGAGTGTATGGCTTCCTCCATGATCCAGCTTGGTGCTCTGGATTCGGCCTGAAGGGGCTGAAGTTGACAGCCCATGTCCATGTGACTGCCTGCTTGCTCTGGCACATTGTGCTGAAGGGAAAGCCGGGACAGTTCCATGCTTGTTATTCAACATTCATTATATGACTTTGGGTAGAGCTGGTCTTGGTGTGCACGAGTGCTGATCTCCTGGCCTCAAAGTGTGATGGGTCAACTTTGGCTGCAAAGCCAGGCTCTTCCTCTCCCTCCTCAACAGTGCAGGGGGGTATGGATTAGTGCAAGGTGGGATGAAGCCAGTGCAGCAGCAGGTTTCCTCTTCAGTTGCATTTCTTTAATTTTCCCCTCAGACTCCTGTCATTCCTCTCACTTTATTAAAATTAAATCTGTTAAAAAATGTTTTTACTGTTAGTACAGCTGAAAACTGAGCTGGGATCTCAGAGTGCTTTAGTCAAGTTTATTCACAGTCATTTATCTTTCTTCATTTTGTTTTTTTTTAATGGGGCTCTTGCGTAATAAATTCACCTTTCCTCCACACAGAGCAACCATCCTCCATAACTCAAGGCAAGAACTACCCCCATAGGTTTTCTTTCTCAATGTGAAATCCCACACAGTATGGACATGCTTTGAAAGTTTAAATGTCAGTACTCTTCCACAGTGCCTGTTGCTGATCAGGAATGGCAAGATGAGATCTTCATGAGTGCCAGGCATGAAGAGACAGCATACATTTGGTGTTTCTAAAAAGAGAGAATGTGACTGCACTGCTTAGACTATCTGTCCTGTGATCATCTGCATGCCTCCCTACCCTCCCTGCTTCCTCCCCTTATCTCCCCAAATTTCCTAGTCCATGAGACAGGTAAATGAGCAACGAGCTTTTAGGGCAGTAAAGGCAGGAAAGAAAGACAGAAGACTCGGAGGGTGATGGGACTGGTGCTACCCCTTCAGAATCTGACTGCCAAAAGTAATGGCCTGCAGAGCATAGTCTCATCCCTTAAGACTTTTTGGGGTAAAAACCCCAGTCCTTCCACCTTGCTGAAGGAGGGTTTACCTTCATCTTCAGCACTGATGTGCTGATCCATACTGAGTGGTAGAGGGAGCCTCGGCTTAGAGACTCGTGGTAAAGTGTGAACATTACAGGTGGAGGACAACAGGTGAGGCCAGAGCAAGGGAGGTGTAAGTTGTCTCCATCCAAGCACAGAGTTTTTAGGAAAAAAACATACCTTATATGTATATTGACTTTCTCATGGCATGCCCCAGGGGAAGTAGAGCCACAGCTGCTGTGCTGGGTGAGTGCCTGTCTGGATTGCATTTGCTCCACCACCTGTTGCAAGTGAGAAATCATATTGTCTATTGTAGAACCAACGGCAGACTTTAATTGCAAGCAAATAAGCAAGGGCATGGCTGCAGCTCTGCTGGCTCTATTTTGACCAGCTGCAGCTCCATGAAGAAAATGCCAAGGGGAGAAGAGAGGACTTAAGCCCTGGTGAGAGACTTTTCATGAAAAGCAGAAGAGAAAATTCACTGTTTGCCCATACAGATAAAGGACAAGGAAGTAAATAAATAAATATAATAGCTCTCCTTTAATTATTTTCTTCTAGCAAAGAGATGTATCTGAACTCCTGTTTTAGTTCAGAGGATTGCAGTTTATTTCTAGACACTTAAATTTATACAGAAACCAACAGGTTTTCCTGTCTAAATAAAGTATGGGGGAAAAAGCTGTAAGCATACGGTAGCCTTAGAAATCTTATATGCATGTTGCAGTGAAGATGGGAGAAAAACAGCTACTCTTGCCGAACACGTCACTGAATAATCCACTCTGTTACCATGATAGCCACGCTGCTACCTTGAAAGAAATTGTGCTTGAGTTAATGTGGCATGATGAATGAAAAAAAAAACCTTGGATCCACAAGGAGCTGGAGAAAAAACTAATCAATCATGTTCTGTTTCATTCTTTCTAAACAACTATTGCTGCTGATAACAGGTAAGTAAATAGAATTTATTATCCCAGTGGAGTAAAGCTGAATTAGTTGGCTGATGATAAGCTTCCACACTGTGAGCAAATTGCCTGTTTGCAGACACCCTGAGCTCGAGGGAATGTGTAAGGTCAGAGGTATGCTTTCTGATGAAATAGTGCACTTGGTTTTAAAGGCTATGCAGCTGGCGATCCTCACCCAGCAGGGATTCACAGGCTGCATTTTGGGGCCTCCCTCACTTGCAAACTTGGCTTAGCAGCACCAGTGATCTTCATGTGGCCAGGCATTCCCAGGAACCCAGGGTAAGGCTTCACAAATGTGAGACTCAAACCTTTCTGAGCAAATATAATACTGTATTCACTGGGAAAAAACTTCTGCAAGCTGCCATATGGGGAATGAATCCGTTTGGCCTGGAGAAATGGGGTTTGGGTGCTCATGTGACTCACTGAGTAACTGTGGGTGTGGGTGAGTGTGAATGTGGGCTGGAGGAGTCTGTCTCAGCTCACATACTTGCCACTGGCCAGATCTGACAGCAGGTCCAAAGTTATGCAATCTTCACATCCTGAAAGTTTCATGAAAGTAAACTTTAATACAGATCCAAGGGCCATCTTAGTGTTTCCTCCAAGTGGAAGGTGGCTATGTAATTACACCCCTTATATACATATATACCTGAAAAGTAAATAATGACATGGTTNTAAGGTAGTTCACAAATTCAAAAATCCCTGTAGAAACTGTCACTACAAGAATTTCATGAGTGATTGGTTACTCATCAAGTTATTCCTCCCTTCTGCTTTCCCTCAGATAGTTCCCCTGTTAACCTACTACAGCTCTATAAATACATTTCATTACTGTGGAGCAAAATAAAATGTTTGCTACAGAAATGTTCTTCACAAGAACAGCAAAAAATTTGAGGACTGATTGCCCTATGTGTGGGATCAGGCCATGTCGATGAAACATAACATGATCACCTAATTAAACACTACTCAGAGAGCACACACATGGAGTGTGATCTGAGCCTCTGTTAACTCTGTATGCTTTTCTTAAATTTTGAGTGCTTTGCTCTGAAGCACTTTTTTTCTTTCCCCTCCCCTTAATAAAAAGCTTCATTTGGAATTGTTCTGGAGGGCTTAATGATTTCTTCAAAAAACAGGCATGCATCATTTGAACTTTAGCAGCAGCATTGTTTATACACACAAGTACAGCATAAATCTTGGCTTCCTGATCACTTTTGCTTCTGGAATAGTGGGAGGTTGTGCTAGATTGCAAACCAGCCATTTGGAAATGAGGGAAGGTGAGATTCACACATTGTTATTGGATTTCTTAGATATCGACCTGCAGCAGAAGGGTGGAAGTGCTCCTGGAATCAACCTGGCTTCCTGGAGGGCAGAATACCCCAGTGGCTACAGACTGTCTGCCTCCATGATCTCTCTCTTCAATTTGCTCTTAACCACATAATTTGGTCTTTTATCCATCCATCTCTACCATGCACTTCAGTGTCCCAATATTTATCCCATGTGCATTTATTCTACCTCTCCAGTCCCACTCTAGCCCTCTTTTTCCACAAATTGATCCTCCCTCAGCCTTGACATTTCCTCAGATGCACCTCCTTTAACACTTCTTCTCACCTTCAATCCCAGGCAGGGGTTTCTGCTCCTTCAGCAGGCAGGAGCCCCCACAGCAAGGTGATGAGCTTACTTGAACTTTTGACTTGAACACAGCCATGCCTGGCTGTGGAGTAAGCTGGTTGCAGCCAGCAGAAGACAAGCTGCCTTCCCCAAAGCTGTGACAAGCACATCTAAACTGAAATAATTCATTTGTCAAGTGAGTCAAAAGAACAGGTAGTGGTGAGGCCAGTCTTCTGTCCATAAAAGAAAAAGAAGAGGATGATCATAATATTTCTTAAAATGAGCAGGGAGGTAGATTCTTCCCCCATCCCATCCACCAAAGCTGCTCTGTTGCAAAAGCTCTGGGGGAAGGCAAAATCAGCAGGAGGAAGATTTTTTTTTTTAATGTGGGTTGCTGCCCCACAATTACTGTGCAAGGCAGCAAAACTGGCTGTCACATGGAGACTCTCAGTGGGGATGTCATGGTGGGGATAGCTCTCTATTCTGGAGAGCCTGGTGTAGCAAACCGCTACCAGCAAGGGGACAAACCTCTTGGAGAGAAAATAATGGCAAGCATTTACTCTGCTTCTGCCACAATCCTTTTGCAAAGAAAATGCTCTCTATTCAAATGCCCAGTGTACCTTCTAAGGCACCTAGATAACCGCCCTTCCCTTGAAAGAGACGTGTCCTGGCCATATTTGCAGACCAGTATTTGCAGAGGTAATGCCTTGTGCAGCTATCTCGCTAGAGGAGATCCAAGCTTGGCTGGAAGCAAGCCTTTTGTGTTTCCCATCCTCACAGAGCCACATAATGGAAGAGGACTGTGATCCAAAAGCTAAGCTTTCATTAATGCCAAAATAAAACTCATATATAAATAGAATGTGAACCAGGTCATTCTTGCCAATCCAAGTTTGTAGACAGTCTGAAATAATAGCTCTGAGCAGTATATAAACTGTTCCCATTCTTCTCAATGTGGTGCTAACTAGGAAATCTAATTATCACAATTTAAATGTCAGCATCATTAAATATTTTGCTACTGAATACTCTAACAGAAACATTCAGCTAATATGCTATTATTACATTCCCAAACCACCTCTCATATCTTTCACCACGTGCCAGATGTACCACCTGTCCTCTGCCCAGTCACCAAAACCTCCAGATTCCTCCCTACAATTTTTACTACAAAGTAATTTAGCATTGTCAATCTGACAGCCTGGAATACATCTTGAAAAGCTTGGGAGAAGGTAAATAAAATTTGGTGCTGAAATGAATCCTTTGCATGCAGTAATACTAATTGAATTGAATATAATACTGATTTTAATATTCTTTTTTACATTCAGTTTGACACAGTAAGCTGTTAATGATTGCATTCATCTGGATCTGATGGCATTTCAGACAGTTTCATTCCAGTTTGTTGAGGAGCTGGTAACAAAGATGTTGGCTAGAAAGATGAGGCAACGAGTAAGGGTAAATATTTGTCAGAATAGTTGCTGCTGGTTCCTCAGTACAAGCACTTTTCACTGGTTGTTGCATATGCTGTGCCAGAGGCCATATTGAGCAAATGGCTGTTAAAAAGTTGCAAATAAACTCATGATTTATTTCACTATTCACCCAAAGCTTTTTTCTTTCCCTGTTGAAGATAAGAACCTTTGTTTGCAACACTTGAATCAAATGCTAATTTGAAGTAAAAATTGAACTTTCAGACTTAGTCATGACAGAATCATAGAATCATTGAGGTTGGAAAAGACCTTTAAGATCATTGAGTCCAACTCTTAGCACAGCCCTGCCAAGCCCACCACTAAACCATGTCCCCAGGTGCCACATTTACACACATTTTAAATACCTCCAGGGAGGTGACCACCAGTTCCCTGGGCAGCCTGTTCCAATGCCTGACAACTCTTTTCATGAAGAAGTTTTTCTAAACCTGCCCTGGCACAACTTGAGGCCATTTCTTCTTTTCTATTTGATGGGTATTTGGGAGAGCAGGCTGACCACCACCTCATTACAGCTTCCTTTCTGTTAGTTGTAGAGAAAAATGAATTCTCTCATGAGACTCCTCCAGGCTAAACACTCCCAGCTCTCTCATAGGACTTGTGCTCCAGACCCTTCACCAGCTTAATTGCCCTCCTCCAGACATGCTCCAGCACCTCAATGTCCCTTCTGAACTGATGGGCCCAGAGCTGACCCAGGCTTCTGCAGCCTCACCTATGCAGAGTACAGGGGATGGTCACTGCCCTGGTCCTGGTGGCCACACTATTGCTGATAGAGGCCAGGATGCCATTTGCCTTCTTAGCCACCTGAGCACACACACTGGCTCGTGTTCAAGCGCTGTAGACCAGCTCCCCAAGGTTCTTTTCCTCCAGGCAGCTTTCCAGCCACTCTGCCCCAGCCTGTAGTTCTGCAGGGGGTGCAGAACCCAGCACCTGGTGTTGATAGAAGGGCAGTGAAGCTGGTGGAGGTGTGAGCACCCATTTTCATCCATGAGAAGTCAGTTGCTCTGCAAGAACATTGTAGGAAACAGTGTGAAAAGCTTTACAAAAGTTTAAGTAGACAATATCCACAGCCTTCCCCTCATCCACTAAGCAGGTCACCTTTTCATAGAAGGAGACCGGGTTAGGCAGTCAGGAGCTGTGTTTCACAAACCCCTACTGGCTGAGCCTGATCCTCTGGTTGTCCTGCATGTGTCATGGCATTCAAGATGGTCTGCTCCAAGAGCTTCTACAGCACCCAAATCAGACTGACAGACTCACAGGCCTCTAGCAACAGGCCTGTAATGACCTAGAGTTTGTATGCTCAAAGAGTGGACAAAAATTATTATAATGAAATGCACATTTTATACATGAAAAAAATCGAGAGATGAAGAGATGGGTTGACGTAAAACTGCCGTCATATGGGTCTGAGCTGCTGAAGAGTTGGATTCCCTCGAAAACCCTGTGATCAGAGGTGCACAGTTCTGGCCTTTCTGTCTGCTGCCGTGCCCAAAGGGTGCCCATGCTTGTGCGCCAAAGCAAGTCCTGCAGCTGGAGCAGGCTGAGCTCCCACACAGCTCCTGAACATGTCTGTCACCAGTAGGTGAATGGTTCTGCCCATGACACAAGCTGACATCTGTCCCAGGCAGATCTGATCCTAACTATAACATTGGTCAATAGGAGAGACCGATCCAGAAGCAGCAGCCAAGGCTGCTTGAGGAAAGGCACAGACACCTAACTTTGGCTGCTGGCAGAGGAATGTGTCCAAAGTAAGAATTTCAGTCTGAAGAACCTGTGAACGGAGCATACATCTTCATGGGTCCTTCACTGATCACCCCAGGTATCTTGCACTGCAAGCCATTACTTCTCTGAGTGGTTGCCACTGCTTCTCTGAGTGATGCAATGTCCTTAAAATAACAAAATATATTATAGAATTTATCTCTTGAGATCATGGGTTTGAGCTAAGACTATGAGCTAGAGTTGCAGTCCTGATGAGAAAGGCAGTGTCTGAATTCCTGATGAAAAAGCATATTTAATGTGAATTACACTGGACTGCAGAGATGGCAGCAGTAGATGAAAATTTAGACTGATTCTCCAGTGTCTCTTGCATCAATAGATGCATAAACAACTGCCCCAGGAACTGTGCAAATGGAGCAAAATTAACAACCAGGTCTCTGAACTATGGCTTTCTTTCCATATGTTCAGGTGAGACACAGGTTACAAAAAATTTCTTCCTGAAGATGTCATCTTGGACAGGAAGATAAAAGAGAGCTTCATGTGTCAAGGCAGCTGTACTAACCACATTCTCTCTGTCCTTTAGATAACATCACTGCTGTCAAAATCAAATTGAATACTATATAGTTTGGGATCAGGAAACACGAGTGTTCTCTCAGAATAATCTCTAGGTGAGATTCAAATTGCAGTTCCCTTTAAAATGTAGACCACTGCAGTCTGTGTAGTTGTTCCAAAGTTTTCCAACTCAACAATTTGCTCAAAAAAGGGAAGGCCCGGTTTTCACTGGTACCCACTGTAGTCTTCAAATAGATACTAATTGTGATTTTGGAAACAACTAAACAATGAGCACATTAGCATAGAGACTTTATCTCCCATATAACTGGCATATAACTTCAAAAATCCCCTCACATGGTACTCCAAAAAGGTCCTCTATTCACTTAGGTTGATCAGCTCAATACGTCTTCTGAACTTGGTGTCTCAACCAAAAAGTATAGTGATGGCTACTGCTTGTTTTGGGCTACCTCCAAGAGCTAATAGATAATTCTTTGGATGCAGCTTTGCCATCACTTTTGGAATGGTACACCAATGGAAAAAAAAAAAAAAAAAAAAGATTAATAGCCAGTCTGCAGAGACCAAAGGTCTCTGGTGAGGAACTTGGTGAGGAACCATAAGAGAACAATTCAGATGGAAACAGCATTGGATTTCTAATGGTATTTTGTTCTTGTTATGTCTTTTCATCTCTTTCCAGTCTGCTGATGCTCAGAGCGGAGAGTGTGTGGTCTCATTGCAGCCATCCAGAAGGAGAGAATTAGTGGTCTGCTCCATGACAAGATTAAAGAAAACAGACTTGTAAAATAAATAAAATTTAGTTGGATATGAGCATTGTCAGTGGAAATGAAAACCAAAGCAAATTTTAAAGTACTATTTAAAAAGCTACCCATTCATAGAGGAAACAATTAGAAAAATAACCAGATATTCTGTAGTGGGTCAGATCTTAAGCCTCTCTAGGGAAAAATAGTCTCCAGAGGTGAGTGGAATCTTAGCTCCCGGAGCAAGTCTGCAGCAGGATCTGGAGCTCATCTGTGAGTCTCACAGGATGGTGCTGGCTGGAAGCACAGTATTTCCACCAGGCAATGCTTTATTGTGTGCCACACTGCAAATACTTTTGCTGTTCTGATCTTACCAGACTGTGAACTATTTTCTTTCCTGCTCCTGGGGGATCTCACAAAGAAAAATTATAAACAAACAAACAAAACCCTTCTCTTTGTTCCCATGTCCTCTGACTGTTCAGCGAAGCTCTCCTGTGAAGAAGAGGCCTGAACTGGAGCTGAATGGGCAAGCTGAATTGAATAAATACATTTTGATGAGTTGCAATCTCAGAAGTCCTCAGTGATAGAAAGTGCATTGGTATAGATCCATCAAAGCATTTAAAAACTATGTCCAAGGCTCTTAGTACTGGTGATATTTGACCTATAATGAAAGTAATTTACTTGGCATCATCCCTTCCAGAAAGAAAACATGCTAATGGCTTATTATTTGATAAGTGATTTTAGTGGAAACATTTCTCATTCTTGAACAAGGTTTTCATCCATAAAGAGAGCATCAAATCAATGGTAGAGATCTTTGCTAAAGTGAAAAATTATATGGAGACTCTTTGAAAAGTCCTTCCCTTGGCTCAGATAGTTTGCATAAAGCAACATGATGAGGTTTCCACTTTGAAAACTATTTTCACTGAAAATAGGAGAAAATTTTAACCAAGAAAGTACATTTTACCTGATACAGTTTTTGTTCTAATAAATTATTTCTTCCTGCAAATCGTCTGCTAATCAAAATAAAAAATGAATATACTTTTTATTCTATCCATGTATGCTGTAATAATTTCACTTTGTTCAAGGGAAAAAAAGTAGTTTGTTTACTTTGTTAAAAGGGACTTCTTTTTTTCCTCAATTGTCTTTCTTTTCATTTGAATAAATATATAGATAAAATATGCAATACAAAACACATACTGGAAAAAAATGTTTAAATGTAGAAATTAGAGGAATTAATATGATTACTGCATTATTTATTTTGCAAGGAGCAAAAAATGCTGGCCAGGAAGTAGCTGAGTCATATTAACCTCTGCCAGCCTGAAAGCTGGGGACACTGAGAGATGATTGTAGGCAGCTCTAAAGCTACCCCAGGTAACTCCGGTGCAGAATGGATGAGGTCAACTTCAGCAAAAGGAAAAGCACATAACGTCTGGACAGGTGAAGGATTGCAATGGCTATCTGTTGGTCTTCAAAGAAAAATTTTTCCCCAAAAACCCTCATGTTTGTGTTTACCAGCAGTACCAAAGTTCACTGGTGGAAATTTTTATGGAAACATAGTTCTTAAACAAGTATGGCAAATTTTTCGAAGAAAAAATGAACAGTAGCATATCTCTTAGGTATCTCACGGTATTCACTTAAACTGCTAGTAAAGAATATTCAGATATATTTTTTTATTTTATTAATTCACTTTCTTTCCTTAACAAATGCTATTTTCTTATCACTTTTACGTGGTTGAATTAATCAAGACTAGTGAGAATAGCCCTATTTCTATTCAGAAAAAAAAAAATATAAGAACCGACTGCAAGAGTCATCATCATCCTGGTAAAAGTTACTCAGATGTGCTGTTTTCTTAATAACCAGAGAAGATAAAGTTTTCCATTTTACTGGAAGCACTCACTGTGTTTCAAAACATTCCTTATCTCTCTATGTCCTAAATACCAACGTGGAAATTGAGAAATGGCCCCTCCTATTACACCCGTATGGGAGATGATCTGCAACCTGCAGGATGCATTTGGTTGTGCCAAGCAGTTCCCGCTACTCTTAAATCCTGAAGGATTATTGTTTGAAGGAAACTGGAGACATCCAAAACCATGTCTCATATCCTGGAGGTTTTAGAGTTTTCCACAGGATTAATTATTTACTGGGACCTAGTTTGGATCTGGAGTACAGTGAGGGAAATTGCATTTGAGTCTGACAGCACAATATTCACCTCTCTCAAGTCTGACCTCAGCCATCGGTGTCTGCATCAGCTACATCAGCCAGTCACCAACTGGAACAAAATTTGAAGTACTTTAGGAGCAATTGCTGATGGCTTTCTGCCTAGAAGCAAGATAAAGCAGAATATATCAACAATTCTGAGGCACTCTTTTAATTCTGAAATGGTAATGTTTTCTAGACCAAAACACAGTTAAACTGAGGGATAGATAAAAATGGATAATAAATTATCCTAGTTTATTTTATTGTCGTTTGATAGCATTTTCTAGTGATATGTTTGTAGGACTGAGGTTATAAATCCACAACTTTAATTAAAGAATTATGAAGTTAAGAATATTGAGTCTATGCTGTCAAATCTTTAATTTTGGGATGTTTCTCCCATGTTAATAAATTGAATGATTTTGCCAAGGAACATATTTGATTTTTTTTCCATTTTGCATTTCATTCATGACCACTTTCATTTTTCAGAAAAAAAAAATATTTCTGCAACAACAAAATTTGTTAGAGTTGAACTTTTACTGCAACATCCTTCTTACTTCATGGTAAAGTTATTCTGTAGGATTTTCTCTCTGACTTACTTTAAAAAGGATAATGGGCAGAAAAATCATGCGATTCTTACAGATCTCTGACATTGATGTACAATGCTTTAATGCAATATAAATGGAAAGTTTCCGTGAAAGACTTTGGAAAAATTATCCTGTTTAGGCTGCAACAGTCCATAGCACCACAAATTCGTCTTCATTGTCATGAAAAATCCCTCAGCTGCTTGAACTCTCCCTTAGTCTTTATCTTACATCACAGTTACCTTTGGTAGTCAGTCTACATTAGCCATTTTCCTTCTGTTTATTATAAATCTTTATTAAAAACTCAAATCCTGTTCCAATATCCTGCTTTATTAGCTTTATTGTAGGCATGAAATCTAGTCCATAATGTTCTAATAGAGGGGAGCACTTAATGGTTGTATATAAAAGTAATTTCATTCCTATAGATGCTTTACTCAGCAAGGTGCGTGAGGATTAAAATTGCCCATAATGTTATCAAAAGAATGTAAAACATATTAAAAAAGTTTCATAAACAACATAAAAATGTGCAGACAAAATGTCCCAGCGTAAATGCAAACCGACAAGTTTAACTGCAATATTAACTTTGAAGACACAATATACCCTCTGAAGTGGCACAGTCACAGGCTTATCAGAGAAATGGTGACACATTGGCTGATCTTCTTCCCAAACTTCTGATCTCACTTTTCAGTGGCTTTCTAGTTTCCTGCACAGGTGTCAGGCTCTCCTCCCTGCCAGGGTGGATCATGGGGCCTCCACCAAAATCAGTGTCACACACCCCTTTACATTACCCATGACTGGCATGTGGCATGTACAACATGGGCAGGCACCTGTGGATGCAAGCACTTTGGAGAGATTTTTTGAATATAAATCAATTTGTGAATAACAGACTGACAAAACAAGTCTTAACTGCTGCAAGCAAGACAGCCTGCTAGATTACACGTGTAAGGTATGGTGTAGTGTGACTGAATGGCACAAATAATTGATAGAAAAGGTAATGGATTTCACTAAAATAATACATATATGGAAATGTATACTCATTTTTATTCTTTAAGGATTTTATATATTCTCTAGTCTGCATAAAAGTAACACTCAGAAGTCAGAAAACATATGACCCTTCCTGCATTGCTAATATCCCAGAATATAAGCCTCCTGTTCTTTATATATGCTCTTTTCAGTTGTCTCACTGGAGTGATGACCACACAAAGTAACCATTCAGTCTCATCCATAAACCCCACACTATTTACAGGTAGGGTTTGCTGTGTAGTTTGAAATTTTTTTATGCCTAGTCTCCACATTAATATCCATGCTAGAAGTCATAAGTAAAGCTAATTGCTGTCTTCTGTTGGGCCAAGACTCCAAAGCAGAAAAGCTGTATCTTTTGCTTATGGCTTCCTTGTCTTTCCAGCAACACTATAAAAATTAGGCCCTCAGTTTTGAAAAGCTATTTTCCTCCACTCATATGATTACAAATGATGCTACAGGGGTTAAAGAATTATTGAATTTAGATATATCCATTCTGCTGCTTTTGCAGTTGTGTGCATTTGATTTTAGTATGTGGAGTTAATAAATTATATAAAAGCAGTTAAATGTGTCAACATATTTGTAGTTATTGAGTCTAATTGATGTTATTCTCTATTTCCTAATACATTACCTATTGTTTGCAGGATCTATTTCATCTTTCAGCTCACTTGAGGACTTTTGCTTTTTAAGTAGGGCCCTCATAAATGTTAATAACCTTTTTTTTACTGTAATAAGTAACAAGTCTATTTGAAGTCCTATTTTAATCATTAGTTTTGATCCTTTTAGTTAAAATTGAAAATGAGATTAAAAACAGATTTCATGTTGGTACTCACCCAAGACAAACATTATCTCACTAAGGAAATACCATCTTCTCTCTTTCAGTCACTACTGTGGAAGGGCTGAACTGATTTTCTGGATTTTTTTAATGATATATGTACCACTTGTCTTGTGGTAACTTTTGCAGCTGTCAGGAAGTTTAACCCTTCCTCTCCAGAATTTGAAACCCGTGGTTTAATGAGGGATAATAGTGTGGTCTGAAAACACATGTAAGTTCATTATACAGTCCTGCTTCAAGCATTTTTAAAATTTTTGCATATAACATGCCCTGCAGATTATGAATCCTAAGTATGTGCAACGATTCTTCTGCAACCAATCCATGATCCATGCTACTAAATCACATACAATAATCTAAATGGTTTTAATAGTAACTGTCACAGTAAGTGTCATTGAGAAATGACATAGCTATAATATAAAGGCTGTCAGGAAGCACCTTTACAAATTTTCTGATCCTGTTCAGAATGTTTTCAGCTCACCTGTCATCTTTATTTTTTCAACTATAAAAGCCAAAACTTTAAAGGAAAATAGTGAAAAGGCAGCTACGCAAGCATGCTCTGCTTAATGTCTTCCTAGGCTTCTGGAAGCTCACATCAAAACAAACTCTGCCTTATCTACAGCTGGACCTGGCTCTCCATATCCATCCTAGCCTACCTATGTCAGCAGATGCAGTGCCCATTTGGCTGGAGGGTGTCCTCTGAGGGCTAAGCAAGAGAAAAAAAANCAAAAATAAAACCCAAACAAAAACCAAGGGAATCTGATGCTTGCAAATGCTTGTAAGATTTCAGTCTGTAGGTTCATCCCAAACTCCTGAGGATCTGAATCCTTCTACCTCTTCTCCCCTCTCCCTATGTGTCAAAGTTTACCTTCCACTTCCAAGAGTTATGTTCTCTTCCCAGCTCAGCCCTTGGCACAAACCAGGCATGAGAAGACAAAAATGGGGGAGCTGCCATGCTGTGCTTTCGGTATGAGTCCTTAGCATTGCAACAGAGTGGTAAGAGGCAGTGGCCTATAGTGGAGATGCCAAATAATATTCCAAATAAGTATTCATCTGTCTTTAACTATGAGGCACCTGTTCGTTCAGAGGATTAAGGCATATGTTTGTATCCCCCTGCGTTGCTAGTCTTCTTCTATGAGTGTTGGCACAGAAATGCAGGCTAGAATTTTCACCTTTAGATTGGAGCTATTTTTGTTGTATCAGTGAAAAAGCCCAAATTACAAACAGCCAGCTAAGAGTACAGAAGCATAATTTCCACCGTCAAATTAAAAAAGGTTTAGTCAAACATGGCAAAAAGCATTTTATGTGAGCTTCATGAACATGTTCAGAAGAAAGGATGGATTTTCAACAAACTGAAAAGGGACACATTAAAAGCAAATGTAATGAAGCTTTGCTGCTCTGGTACTGTATAACATCCTGAAGGGATTTTTCATGTCACTGGGATAGAGAGCAGTGCTTCTCTTGAAGCATTTCCCTAGACAGCCTCAGGAAATCATGCTGTGACACACATCTGGATAGCTCTGTACACAAATGGCATTGCATTTAGAGATGGAGCTGGCACAGAAAAAATCGTAGTCCATGCAGCATTATGCATTTCTGCAAATTCTCAGTTCAACAAGAACCATAAGTAGACTGAACAGCTTTGTCAGCAAGTGAATATTTTTCCATACCACAGACCACTGGCCAAAAAATCTTACCTGGAGAACCATCTACAGGACAGTTGGCTAATATTTTACCATCTTGAAAAAGATATCAAATCACAAATCTTCAAAAAAGCACAGTAGGAAACATAGCAACGTGGCATAATCCACTGTTTGCACTAAAATAATAGGTGTGGAAGATTAATACATTCAGAGAAATCAGAAGAGCTTAAAAATTCGTCAGACTGTAAGTATTTAAGCAGCTGAAAGGGTTATTCATACAAATTAGATGTTGCTTTACTGTTTATCCCTAAAGGAAGAAAGGCTTTATAACTTTGTGGGAGAAGCTGTATTGCTCCAAGGCTGCAATACACATCTTTTTCAGTCTGTTTTGTGAGAGGAGTTCTAATTGACAGCGGAATGGGACTCTAGCCTGCTTTATGGAAGACTGATTTAAGTGCTGTAGGTTATATGGTGTTGCAGTTAGATAAGGCTGCTCCTTGCAGGAAGCCAAAGTTCACAGAGTTCTAGGGTTGATTCAAGTCGACATTGTTTTTACAAGTTTCTGTTTGTTAAAATAGAAATATTTTTCCACTGAAACACAGAAGGACAAGATAGTTAGAAGCTGTCTTCCTGTTTGTGAGATCTTTTTCTGGGCTTTTCAGGGTTGGAAAGAAAAAAATGTCATTTACTCTTGGCTACCTTTCTGGGGCCACACACATACTCTGCCTGTCCGGTTGCCTGTTTGGTTTGTGATTCTTTCCACCCACAAGTTAATGCAAAGCTTCAACCAAATCAATGCCCCGTTTCCTGGTTTTGCAACCAATTTCCAGTGAAATCCCTCTAGCCACATGGCTGAGCTTCCAGTCCGGCCTTCCTATATTGTGTTGCACCTTGGGCGGTGGCTTGACTTGTTTCAATTACCACTAAATAAATGAGGCTTTAATTCCTTTTTCATTTCATCTAAAAGAAAGACGATCAGCATGCCCTTCCACTTCAGTGTGGTCTGGGATTGTCCAGACTTCACACTTGCAGGCAGGCACCAGTTCTGTCCAAAACCACAATATGCCTCCTGCATATTCACGTCAACCAGACCAAGGACAGATGTTTCTCTGGTTTTACTGCACTTTTGGCCTGGACTAAAGAGCCGTTATAAGGCAGAATGGCCAATCTGCAATACTGCCATCTCCTTCACTTTGACAAAGCTTTCTGATTTAAAATAATCTATTTTGTTTTAATTTGAAACATGGGAGTGTACGTGTTCCATCCCAAACTTTGAATAGAAGTATTTTCATTTCAAACTGAAGAACATACATACTTGGCACACTAACTGGGAGATCCATGTGGACTTATTTAATTTTTCAGATTAACTCAGAAATAAATTTGATGGCAATGAATGAAAAAAATGCTCTTTATTTTACAAGCATAATGTGGTTTTAATATGCTGGCATGTTGTTAATGACGCGTAACATATTTCCGTTCATCAAAGTCAGAAAATGGAATTGCAATGGAGCCATTTGCTATTTCTCATGGAGAAGTAGGAAGAATGTGCTCTGTGTGGTATCTGAATTACTCACAGAATCACAGAATGGCTGAGGCTGGAAAGGATCTCTGCAGGTCACCTTGTTCAACCCCCCTGTTCAAGCAGGGACACCTACAGCAGATTGCCCAAGGCCCTGTCCAGATGGCTTTTAAATATTTTCAAGGAGGGAGACTCCACAACCTCTCTGGGCAACCTGTGCCAGTGTTTGACTGCCATTGCTGTAAAAATGTGGGGGGTTTTTGTGTTCAGATGGAATTCTCTGCTATTTAATTTGTGCCAGCTGCCTCTTGTCCTGGCACTGAGAATCACTGAAGAGGGCCTGTCTGTCTCATCTTTGTTCCTTCCCATCAGATATTGACATACATACGTAAGATGCCCTTTCTCTTCACCACACTGAGCATTCCCAGCTCTCTGAGCCTCTCCTCCCACCTCAGAAACTCAGATGCATTAACAACCTTTAGGGCCATGATCTGGACCTCTCTGCAGTATCAGTCTGTATCTTGCACGTACTGGGGAGCCCAGAGCTGGACCCAGCACTCCAACTATGGACTCACCAGTGCTGAGCAGAGGGCAAGGATCACTGCCCTTGACCTGATGTCTACACTCCTCCTCATGCAGCCCCAGGTGCCACTGACCATCTTTGCAGCAAGGGCCAGTTGCTGCAATGAAGGTCACATTGCTGGCTGCTGATCAGCTGTTCATGCATCAGAACCTCCAGGCCCTTGTCTGCTCACACTCCAGAACCTCCAGGCCCATCAGAACCTCCAGACTGATCCAGCTGATCAACCCCCAGCCTGCACTGGCGCTTGGGGTTGATCCTCTGCAGTTACAACACTTTGCAATTTCTTTTTATTGAAGTACATGAGATCCTTACCTGCCCATTTCTCCAGCCTGTCAAGGTCCCTCTGGATGGGCACACAACCTTCTGGGGTATCTGCCACCCCTCCTAATTTTGTCTCATCTGCAAAGTTGTATTCTGCCCCGCCATTCCAATCATTAATGAAGGTGTTACAAGGTATTGGCCCTCAACACTGGGCCCTTGTGTGCACTGCTAGGGACTTGTCCTCATCTGGACCTACTGCCATTGAGCACAACACTCTGGACCTGGTCATTCTCCAGTTTTCAGTCCACCTCACTGTCCTTTTACCTAACCTAAGTATTGACAGCTTATTTATGAGGGTCTTACAGGAAATAATGTCAAAGGCCTTTCTTACCTTGAAATGTTTCAGGGTAAACAATATCTGCTGCCCTCCCTTCATCCACTGAGCAGGTCACCTCATTGCAGAAGCCTGTCAGTCCACTTAAAATGTCAAATAATGTATTTCTTGCCATTCTTTTTAGGGGTCAAGCTATGGAGGGTGGAAAAAGCAGCATTTCATGGCATTATGACAAGACCATAATCCACGATAACTTATTTAAAGTCTTTTCTGTACAATTTGATAGATATGCACTACAGATTGTTATTACTACAAAATTAATTGAAATTATTCACTAAATAATGAGACGATCAATAAATAAAAGCTCAGGAGACGTAGAAATGGCTTTTTCATTTGCAATATTAAAACAAAAAATGACATTTTCTTATCAGCGGTGAAAAATTGCTCTCCTGACATGGGCAAAGAATGATGCTAAAGTAAATTCCTTTCACTGAATGAAAATATGGTGTGGGTTGAATTTAAAATTTTAAACAGCATGATGTGGACATGCAATTATAGTTATAGCTAGCTATAAAGGACCAATTACATGAGCTGGTGAAGTCCCCTGCCAATGCTAAACTGAATTTTGCATGCAGTTTTTATTTTTCTAAGCAGTTGGGACACCTTCAGTAAATGTGATAAATACATTCTTAAATAAAAGTTATTTTGTGGTGTCTCAGAAGCCTAGAGAGAGAGAAAGAGAGAGAAAGAGAAGTATCACTTCAAACTACTCACTGTTGATACATCAAGTTAGTCTCATTTCAGCTTTACAAGAAAAAGCTGACAAGCTTTAAAGGAGGCCTCACTGCACAAAGAAATCGATAGTAAAGTGCACATTGATTTAAATAAATCTCTTTCAGTCACCAAACCGTCTATTAGCTGGGGAAGAGATGCTCTTCCTGTCTTTTTGTCTTTGAACATCATGTGCACTGGTGATGGTATAAAAATAAAGCTGGGGATAGCTCTACTCTCAGATAATAATGGTCTCCAATTTGAAAGCAATCCTCAAGGGCTGGCAAATTATAACAAACACTGTCCTGGTCCCTCTAACAAACCCCAATTTAAAATGACCAGGCAGGGACAAATCTACTACTGTGGGGTATAGTTTCCTTTACTGGAGACAGAGCATTTAAACAAGTGCTCTTGGATTTTGCTGTAAGCAGGTGAGTTGTCACACCAGGATACTTTTCAGGAGCATATTGCCATGGCACAGCAGTGAGGATTGGTGCCATGGTGGAAGATCTGCAGGATGCCCCTGGAGCCAGGGGATGCCAATAGCCAGTGCTGCTGGCTGATGTGCCAGTGATGGTGGGGATGTGGAGACAGTTCAGGAAGGCCTTTCTGCAAAGAAAACATCATCTGCGTGGCCTATTACTATGGTATTCATCATCACTTTTATGTGAACCTAAACTTAATTGCAAATCTGCACCTCTGGCCTCATCCTCAGAGCATAGATCTCAGGAAAATGTTGGACTCTTCCTTCAGAGTATGAAGTTCAGTTGCCACCAGCAGCTCTTCCACCACTTGATCTCCTGTTAATGTGTTAATAAGCAGTGGCAGATGAAGCATTATTAACTGGGTTCATTTAAAATAAAAAAACCCATGACTGCCACACAAATAATACAGAGCCCATAAAAGTTTGGATATATGAGGCCAGCCCACACTAGGAACTGCTGAAATGTGTGGAAATAATGACATTCTCTGGTGTAAATGTCTCTTTCGAGTGATGCTGCAAATACTTCCCTTCATTCATCACCCTGGGCTCACAGGCTCTGTGCTCTCCTGAGCCAGCCCCCTGGGACATCCCGTGTTCATACCACGGTCAGAGATGAACGTCCTCTCTGTCGCAAGGTTTCAACTTTTTATCACCTATTACCACAAGTTGTCATGTCAGGTTACTGTAAATCAGATTAGCATTCTTCTAATGCAGACTTTGCAGGGAATACCTGGCAGGGGAGTTTCAGAAAGGGGTGCTTAGAATGGTAATTTTAGCAAGGAGAGACTCCTATACAATGTGCTAAAAGCATTAACCAAAACATAAGCAAAAAAAAAAAAAAGAAAAAAAAGGAAGCCTTAGATCTGTTATATCCTATTAAGTAATGATGTAACAATGTATGTAAGCCACCTCCTGAAACGTGGCTTTGGAAATAGGAGCAGAAAGCACCAGAGGAGGGTCAGCGTGATTTATTTCTGTTTTACCTGCCCCAGAACACCCTCGTTTCCTGATGAACACAATGACTTGGCACAACTTGAAGCCCAGCAAGTCAGATTTCTCTCAGCAGACATCCTGATCACTCCGATAGATATTTTAGGAACTCGCCATTAGTTCCTTTAATTAATGCCTCTCCGACAGGGACTGGCGCGGCCTTTTCCCACATCAGCGGAACAAAATATGCTTCAGCCATTTTGTCCCAGGGCTGGGTAATCGCTTATAAATTACCTGAAGCCAGGTCTCCTAAAGCCCCAGGTACCTGCTGCCACCCTGGAAAAGCAGCAGCTTCCCCAAGGAGCCTTCCCAAACCTAGCACTCACTTTACAGCACTTGTTCTACACACGTGGCTCCTTCCTAGAGCCCAGCTCGACCTCAGCAGGGATAAGAAACCCCTTAGACTGTGGGGTGCACTGTCAGTCCATTCTGCAATAACCAGCAGAAATCTGCATGGCATGATAAAGCCTCTTTCCTGCTCACAGCTTCACTGCTTGTCTCGCAGCCCTGCTGCTGCTGGGCAGCCTGGCCCCGCCATTCCCAGCTGGAGCCATGTCTCTGCTGACATCACTGGATTCCTGCTGATGCATCGGCCAGGGTCGTGTCCCAACTCACTCACCTCGTCCTGTGCACCTCTTGCATATCAATTTGCAAAGCTGTAAAAGTCAATAGCTGTATGTAGATCCACAGCTAAAAAAAAAAAAAAATGCAGGCACCCAGGAAATTGGCTTGCCACACAACTCCCTTCAATAGCAGGATGTTCTCGCTGAACCAACCTAAGTATAACTTATCGCAGAAAATTATGTGCTGAACAAAAATTTCCCCATTGGAACTTCAACCTTTGCCACTGGCAGCTGGCGCACCGTGCCCTGCCTCCCAAGGAGCTCTCCCCCAAGGGTATCCTTTGAACTCTAAAGACTACATGTGATGGATCTCAGCAGTTATTTGCACTGCGGGCAAACTTCAGGCAGAGGTGCCAGCAGGGGCTGCTGGCCGCACGCCAAGGGACGCCACAGCCCTTCCTACTGCCGCCTTGTGCCGTGGCCTTCGGGACTCAGCCCTCCCTGCCCTGTCGCTCGCCGCCGGGAAGGGAGACGGCCTTCCCTGCTGCCGAGCAGAGGGATTTGCTGGGCACTGCGTAGCCAGCAGGCTTTCTAAATGCAGCAATTCTGGCTGCCTCCCACGGGGGATAAGTCAGCCTCGGCGTGATTTACAGACCTTGGCAGGGTCAGGTATAATCTTGGTGTTAATGACTTAGGCATGACACCCAAAGCTCCTGGTTTGGGAACAGTATTCCGCTTGTCTGGGATGACATCTCGGTACCATTTAGCCAACGACAAGCCAGCTGAGAGTGGTTCTGGTTCTTCCCCGGTATGCTTTGCTCCAGGAAAGTGTCACCTCGGTATGGGTATTCCCATCACCTTCAAATGTGGCTGAAAATTTCCCATCGTGAGACAGCTGTGTTCCCAGGAACTGCGACCTCACTTCCCCAGAATTTCAGGGTGGCTGCTCCCAAATCTAAGCGGGAATTTCCACTGTTAGGAAACTGCTTTTTCAAACTCCCGCCAGTACAGCTGCATTCATGTTTCTGTCCCAGAGCTCCCAAATGTTGTCCTTCTATGTGCCTAGAGCGCACTTGTGAAGGGGCTACCTATAATTCAAACAGAAAAACAAAACAATACAAAAAAGCCAGAAATTGCTGCGGGCTGTTGAGGGAAACAGACTGAAAGGATGAGGTGCTCAGATTTTTTGCGGGCAGAATTGCTCGGGAAGCCGTCGGGAAGCCCAACCAGCCCTATCTTCTAGCTGTTGCACAGAAGTTTGCGGTTTCCCTGGATCTGTCATGGACTACTCACCCTGCGACATCCTGCCTGAGCTGCCGCTGCCTGCTCGGGGCATTATCGACCATATTCAGATGGTTCGGACCGGGCGGCAGTGCCTGCATCAGCGCCTTTCAGCGCCTGCTGCGGCAACGAGCTCCGCGTAAGCCTAACAGCACGAANGCCGAGCCGAGCCGAGCCGTGCCGCGCCGGCTGCCGGAGTCTGACGGGCGCTGCAGGTGGGAGCCCGGCTCCGCGACGGCGCGTAA
>VXBQ01006239.1:292070-337982 GCA_013400175.1 Phainopepla nitens | reverse complement strand
AGCCCCCTCTCCCCTCGCTTCCCCGGCCGCCCTGGCTGCCGCCCTGGCCTGGCTCCGCTCAGCGGGGCCCGCGGGTCGCGATGCGCAGCGGGACCGCCGAGCTGTCCTTGGCTTGAGGTCAGCGGGGAGGGCCGAGGGGCGTGCGCTGCCCCCGCGGGGCGCGCTGCCGCTGCGCATCGCTCCGCGCCGCTGCGCGGGAGGGAGGGCTGGGCGGCGGGGCTGCGGCGCGGGGCATCTCTTCACCTGTTCCCATTCCCCTCTCCGCGTTTTTCCTTTTGGTTGTCCCATGTCCCCACTCATCCCCGCCGTGGGTCGTTTCGGGGGTCCCCGGGCAGGGTTTGCCCCCGCTCCGGCGGCGGGGCGGACTTGCTGCCCGCGGTGCGGAGCGGGATGCGCGGCGCCAGGCGGTGCGGTGCGGGAGTGCCGCAGGCGGGGTATGGCTCCTGCCGGACCCTGTCCCTCAGCCGCCCTTCCCGCCTTTCTGCCCTCCGCGGAGCGCAGCATCTCCCGCGGAAGATCCGCCTGGGCGCTGGGACGCGGCGGCGCCCGCAAAGTTACGGGCGGTGCGCGGCGGGGGCGGGTTGCGGGGGCGCGGAGGGGCTGCGCTGCGCTGCGCAAGCCGGAGCGCGGCCGGGGGAGCATCCGCTGGTAAGCCCAGCCGGTGCTGACGGGGCACTGAAACCCTTTTTGGGGTTTGGGGCCAGTCCTGATGAAGCCGCAAGGTTCTGCGGGCGGCGGGGTCGGTGCTGCTTTAGCGTTAAAAATGTTTAATAGTGGATATTAATGAGGTGTTCCCCACCTCCCCTCCCCCCTTTTCCCTACCTTTTCGGATGTTTAAAAAAAACCCGAACTATTCGGCTGGCGACACTTACATTTCCGTAATAACAACAATTCATTAGAAAAGTGATTCTAACAGGAAAATTAAAAGTAGTAGTAATGGAGCCCCGGGAGTGGTTGCAGATAGCGCCGAGGGGCCGTAGCCCCCCCTTCACCCCCCGCTCCCCGGCAGTGGACAGCGGCGTGGGGGAGCCGGTGGGAATGCGGGGAGCTGGGAGCGCAGGGTGCAATGCAGAGCTGGAAGCGCCGAAACTCTGCATTTTGTGCATAGTTCAGTGCTGGGTGGCCATTTTTCTAATCTTTTTCCTGTCAGGCTGTTGGACCCCCAAAATGCTCATTTGGGACTTGAAAAAACACCCCCCTCAGGCTCCCCTACCCTTTTGTTAGGGCTGTTCCGATGCCAAACACTTGTATTTTTGTATTCCAAACGGGTGATCCTTCATCAGGCTTTAAACCACGCTAAGATGTAGCTAACAATTTGTGAGGAGGATCTTTTCCCCCTCTTCTCTCTGGAGTTTGTATGTTTGTTCCCCTGTTACTTCCAGGGAAGGATTTAGTCCCCAGTATGATGGCTGAAATGGTGGCACGCAATTCAGTGTGCCGCCAGATGCTTACCTTCTTTCACAGTTTGGGATAGGCTCAGGCAGTATTAAAAGCTTGCTAAGAGGATACTGTTATATGGTTTCCTCCATTTTTGGGATCTGTTAAAAGCAGTCTAAAAATACTGGATCATCTTTCTTCACACTTGTAACTACAAGATTTTCAAAGAACTGTTCATAGATACACACCTTCAATTCCAACCCCCCCCCTTTTTAATCTTGCAAATTATCAGTCCTGCTACTTAATAGGGAGCTACTCTTGTATCCTTGTTCTTGTAACTTGAAGGCATCACTATTGATTCTGAATTGAGCCGTTTATAGCATCAAATCCTCATTATTACACAGGGTTGGGTATTTTAACTTGCTGAAGAGATACCCTCTAATGTTCTTAGAAGCACTCAACCTTTGCCAAGTGCCATAAACATGTGCAGTTTGTGCAAACTTGTCAAGAGAATTGCCTTTTCTTTGGATTTTTTTTTTTAATGGGAAACAGATTATCACTATCTCAGTACTACTTCTGTCCTTCCTGCAGCAGCATTTATTTCAGCATATGAAGTTTCTTGAAGTCCCTTGCTCAAATATTGGCTGCACATTACTGCCCAGAACTAGCTTAGGAAGGCACTTTACTATCTCGTGCAACCTTATCTGCCATTCCACAACTTCATAACAAACCCATTGGAACATGAAATGACCTTGGAAAGGTATCTTTCAATCTGACATGAAGCATTCTCTTAGTGGGGAACAGCACTACTCCACGAAGAGCTGATGTTTTCAGATTGATGCTTCTAAACTGATTTTATTGTTTTTTTTTAAAGAGGGGAGGGAGACGGGTGGAATATTGAATTGGAAAGGAAAATATTTTTTTGAAAACAAACCCACTCAGCTGAAGTTGAAGCACCACTCAGCTTTAGAAGGAGGTGTATTAAGAATGTACATATAGTGACACTTAAGTCTACGGTAAAAACAAGTCTTTAATTTTAATCAAAGGAAAACAGCATTTCCTCTGCCAGTTCTGATTTGCTCATTCATAAGATCTTCAAAAGCCCAAATTATTAGTGGGACTAATTGAAAGCTAGTTGGGTGTGTCAAATGGAGAAATGATGAAGTCTGAAGGAAGCTTTACATTTAGTTGTATTGTTCTTGATATCATAATGTGATGCTTCTATATGGAAAATATTCCAGGACCCTTTCAGTCCACAAAATGCTGCTCCTCTGGAAAGGCTGCAAGAGCACTTGAGAATCAGCAGCAGTCAAGGGGGAGTCTTGCATCTGTTGGGGGAATTAATGAGGGGGTGCCTGGCCAGTAAGCTAAATGGGATTTTGGCCCAGATGCTGGACTTGACACGTCAGGCCTTGCAAGAGGCTGGTGAGTGCTTTCGTGCCCCTGGTGTTTTTACCTCTCAGGAAGATGGTGCTGCCTCCTGTAGAGCAGCGCCGAGTCCCAGCCTCGGGAGCTCAGGGTATGAGTGCCACCTGCTGGGTGATGAGCCACTTTATATCAATTATGCCTCATTTATACATATGCGTGTGTGCATTTGTGTTTACGTACATATGCTATGTTTATGTATGTGTTTATTTGCATACAGGTGTTCAGCTTTTCCAAAGACATGTTCTTGGGTGGAACTGTGAAAACTTGCTAAGACCTGAAGTTCCTCACCTTCTGAGGACTTAGCACAGCTTCTACTTGGTGACACTCAAATAGCACTTGGGCTTTGTATTTCAGGGGTAAAGGGGAAATTTCAATACTGCTGACATTTAATGCTACCTTTGTTTTCCTGAAGGCAAGTGGGAATTTTCAGCTGTATAGCTCATGGCTTGTGGTGTGGTAAGCTTTCACAAGCACCTCAATGGTCAGATAGCAGGCTGGTGAGGTAGACCTGGAGGCCCAAAAAAACCAAACTCAGCTTTGTCGTGTATCACTTTAATGTAAAATCTTCGTAGCACTGCTGATTTCATCTTTTTTATTCATCTTAACTCACATATGTCCAAAAGATTGATGAGCATCCCACCTTGATACGAAATATCACAACTCATTTAAATTAACTGAAGACCTATAGAACCCACAGAATATTGCTGGATTTTTTTTTTTTCTGTTTTAAAGAATACATTTTTCATATTCCCTCTCTGACGTTTGCATAGAAGAGTAAAATAAAAAAGTTTGATTCTGACCTAGAATTTCTGCTGAAGGTGACACAATAAATCCAAATCTGACACCATTCCCAACAACGACTTTCCAATTTCCACTAGCTTGTCTCTCTCCTAGCCTGCTGGGACATTGGCTGGAATGATGTTTAAACACCAGTTTGAGTCAACTGGATACAGGGTGATATCAGTTGCAGCACCAAGGCTTGTGGTTGTTCTATGTTGTACTGACAGTATTAGGGAAAGATGCACAACCCTGGGTATTGGGGCAGCTAGCCTCATTAAGGCTTTATTGCTTTCTTATTTTGTGGTGTGCTAGTGCCAGATGAGTCTTTTACCCTGTCTGTGGATTAGGAGTGGGTCCAAGCTGAACTATAAAAGTTTTCAGGAAACTTTCAAATGCTTTCATCTGGAAAACCTATATTGATGTACTCTTCTGATAAATAGATAAAACGCTTCACGTGGTTTTGAAAGCATTTCCCCCACTTGAGATCTGTACTTTTGAGAGTGCCTAACAGTCAGGAATGAGTTGATGGAGCAAAAAGCAAGTAGTGTAATTGCAGAGTTCATCTAAAGGGTGATTCTAGCAAAAAAAAAAAAAAAAAAAGGCCCCTGCCATAATAAGAGGAATTACAAGATGGGCTTTTGAGGAAGGGGACCCAATAATAATGCATAACTCAAGTTCACTGTCCCCTCAAACTTTCACAGTTAATTTGATGCTTGACAAATTGTGATTTCAGTGTCTGGTGAAGAAGCAATTGACCCTAAAATTGCTGCCTGAAGCTGAACCAACGTTTTCAGTTTCATAACCAGTGTCATGCAAAAATTGTATGTGAAGAGGAGCAGGGGAAATGCAAAATGTCCCTGTGGTCTTGCTCTAATGTATCTCTCCTCCTCCTGACCCAAGCAACTAGAATATAGTATAGGCAGTGGATGCTGCTGCAATACTCAAGGCAATTTACATCTCATTCATTCACCCATCCCATTACGGCATATTGTGACTTTTTTTTTCCCCCACAAACCTTCTGAGCTGATAATGGAAATCTGCCCCTTATAACGTGTCCAACTTCAACAACCACATCTTGTTTTCACTCAGAAGTGTATCTGCAGTATTGTCAACGGGCACGCTGCTCTCCTGTCCCCTCCCTGTTCTAAATAAACCAGTTTAGCAGCTCTCCTGCACGAATTCTGCCAGCTCTGAGTCATCCATACATTTTTGTTTTGTTTCTTCCCTGTGTTTTTGCACACCACGTTTCCCGCCATTCCCACCTACTCAACATCTGCTTTCATGTGACCTCTCATATCCTGAGATAAATTCATTAATGTTAAACTTGCTCTATGCCACCATGAAAATCTCGCATTCCTTAATATGAAGTCCTATGTCCAGTCAGGTGATCCTGTGGCCTTTACAGTCCTTGGAAATACCTTGGAGTTATGTCTGCTCCAGTGAAAATGTTCTCCCAGTAATCTCAGCTTCCCTTGCAGAGGTGAAAGACAAGTAATATCTTGAGGGCAAACTGTAACTACAGTTACACTGACAGTAATGGTGCATGGTTGCAGCTCTGGGGAAGGACCGGGGTACACAAGACTGACAGGGGAAATCAGAAATGAAGGCAAATCTTTTGCAATCTCTTTTCCCTTTCCTCTCCAATATTCTTCACATGAAGGCACTGGAAACACTCCTGCTGTAAAAGCACTCCTACAAATACAGCAACAACAAGAAGAAAAATTTGTTTGCTAGAAAAGTGGTAAATATGTGAGCAATCATCTTTCTTTTTCTGCAGCCTTTCATGCTGTCTTATTAATGGGCCATGAAGGCTGAGGAGGAGGTAACTCATCAGCCATTATCCAGCGAGTAGGGGGGAGCTGCAAATTAGTTGCTTGTGCCAGTTTTGTTTTCTTTTTTGACACCAACAGATAAATTTGCCTTCCTATGGCATTGTTTCTGCAGAGATCAAATAGAAACCACATCAGTGCTGGTGGCTCACTGCCCTCCTGAGTTGCCTTAGGATTTATGGAGGTGAAAATGCTGCTCTGGCCTCAGGCCCCTGTGCTGGGACCCAGCAGAAGAGCATTGAGTTGTGAGGATGACTATTCCTGAGAACAGCTGGTTTGGAGAATTTGGATGGTGGAAACATGTGAAAATGTGAAACATGAGAAGATACATCCCAATCTGTTGGAAGAGACTTTGCAATGGCCTTTGGCTTTTTGGCATCTTGTCAGCCATGGCCTGGGGATCAATCTGATGGTCACAGAGCTGCTGGGAGATGATGACAGCATTTCCTTCACTGCCTCCTTTCCTTCCACTGCAAGCTTCAGCACTCTCCTCGCCTGCTTGTATGTGCTCAGGACCTTGTTCACTTCCTGAACTTGCACATGCAATTGATTTTTCTAGTTAAAAGAAGAGCATGCCTTTGTTTGCCCTTACACACATGCAGTTGTTTAGGTTAACCCATAGCAATTGGCATTTTGTACTGATCTCTTTGAAGCATTTCCTCTCCAAAGGAATAATAATGAAAAAAAAACCCAACCAAACAGAAAGCAAAAAAAACCCAAACGCTAAATTGGTCGACTGTTTTGGAACAGTTGCCAAAAGAAATCAATGCTGAGCCTGGGAAAGCTGTAAAATTCTTTCTTGGGTTTTTATTAGTGGGAGAGAAATGACACACACTGAGTTTGGTCACTCAGACACTGTTCAAAGTCCAAATTGAAAAAAAAAGTTGTTTCAGCTTGGGTGTTCTTGATGGTTTGCAGATGTGTAACAGTGCATAGATACTCAGCTGTGGGGTAGGCTGCAGGCCCCCTTAATTGCAAAGAATAAATTACCAATCTCCCATCTTTGACCAAAGATTCTGAAACTGAGCAGTCACTGTGGTGGCTTTGCCTTACTTCCTTGCCAAATGTTACATCTTCTTATCAAGGATTTTGAAATGTCAGCAGTATAAGAGAAAATAATGTGCCTTTTCCTATTTGTGAAATCATACACCTGTTACTGCCTGATGGGGGAAGTACAGTAGAAGAATTGGTTTTTTTTCTTAAAAATACATTTTCCCAGCCTTCTGAGGTCAGCCTTGACAGATCTTTATTAGACTGTAATTATCATTCTTTTATTAACGTTGAGGGGGCCTTTATTTCTTTTAGGGTGAATTGGAGAGTTGGGGGTTGTTTATGTTCATGTTTATATCCATTTAATGGGTTACCTGAAACTGTTTTGTAATGCAGACTTAACAGAAAGCAGTTGTGTTATGTTGTTCATTGAATCTCAAGAGGTTTTTTTTTTCTTCTTTTTCCCTTCATTTTCCTGCTGATGGCTATGAATGTGCTGAAACCATGGACTTCACAAACTGAATGAACGGCTGCTTCCTGGAATATGGATAATTTTGGTGAGTCTGGAAAATGAGTTTCACTTACTTCTGCTTTGCTTGAGAGAAAGAAGAAGAAGGTTATTTATTGGACGTTGTTCTTAAGGAAAGCTAAGGCTGTTTTTGCAATGTTGGTTTTGTCAAAGCAACAGGCCAAGCTTACTAAATTTCAAATTATTTTTGATGGAGTGTTTTTTTTTTTCCTTATTCTTTTATCACGAGCAAAGGTGAAGGAATTAATATGCTCTGGATTAATTTGAAATAGTGTCATGTTATGAGATTGAGTGTTATTGTCTTTGTAATAACTTTTAAATTACTTTTCTGTAAGACACGCTGTGAAGCAACAGCTTAGAACATTTTAATTTTTCTTTTCTGGCTTATTCAGTTGCTCCTGCAAATAGTTCAGACAGAAGATTCATTGGATGGCTTTTTAAAAAAGAATCGTGTCATTCTCCTTTTTGTTCCTAATATAAGTTCACATCACAGGTAACACCAGTATAAGAGATGATGTTTTGATGGTGTGTTTGCATTAAATATTGTAGAAGAATTTTCCATGAAAAGGTCTTCCATCCCAAGTAGTCTCTGGTNTTTTTGGTTTTTTTTTTTTTGGTTTTTTTTTTTTTTTTTTTTTTTTTTTTTTTAATAAAAAAAGCACAAAGCTCTGTCAGGGTCATACTCTTTCCTTGTGTGCAGATGCCTGACCTGCAGAACATCCTTCTGTGGGTATCTGCTGTTGCTCCCTGAAGAGGTGGTTTTGGCACTTGGGGCTTTCAATAAAGGTGACTGGACAGCTGCAGGGAAAATATTTGCTTTGAATATATCAACCTGGAGATCTACTCCCGGAGCATGGTTGGAGGTGGTAGTATCTACCCAGTGTTGTCTGTGGGAGTAAAAAAGCTGCCTCTGAGCACTGAGGGGAGGTGGTTGGCAGCTTAGCAGCCTTGGGATTTATCTCTGAGCTATTTAGACCTAGCAGGAGCAACTCGTTACTACTAATAGGTTTAATTAGGGAAAACAACTTGCTTCACCTCTCACTTGTGTGGTGACAACCTCGCTTATGCACAGCCTTAAGTTTTGAGGGATGAGACAAAATGTGGTTTGGGAGTGGGGTTGGCTGCCTGTCCAATCCCAGAAATAGGCAAGTGTTCCTGGTGAGGTGATGGCCCTGTCCTGGGTAAGGCGTGGGAGTGAGCACAGGGCTGGCACTGGCTTCGTGCTGACAGATTGTGGCTGAGTTTAGCTGGTCCACACCCCTTTGGGGGGGAGGGGGAAAGGTTGACATTGGCTCTGTCTCCCTCTCCTCCTCCTGTTTGAGTCTCTTGAGTGTGCATGGTCTGCGTTACCTGCATTCTTGCACTGGTGCAAAGAGCCTGAGACCGAAAGATGGACATCAAACTTGAGAATTTCTTATCAGGGGCAGATTTAGAGAAAATTTGAGATAAAGCCTGATAGTTTACTTTTGAGCATTTCTGAAGTATTGTTGCTTAATCCTTTTTATTGATCCATAGCTTATGCCGGAAAGCTGTTGTCTCAGGGCAATTTCCAGAGTCCTGGAGGATAATGGTATTAATCTCAAATCACGTGACCTTTCAAGCAGGATGAATGTGTGTTGCACTGCTGCATTTACCTTTGCTCTTAGTTTTGGTTATGTCTTTTACTCCTCAGCTGCATGGCTTTGGAGTGCAGCTAAGAAGCCTTCTGCATGACTGGTGCACGGTAATTTGGTGACTGAGTAGCAGTAAGGTCTGTAAGGCAACTGCTGATTTGGATTGCTGTCCTTTGATGTGCTAAGGAGCCTTGAGGAGCCTGAGAGAGCAATAGCTTCTGGGCCCAGGAAGCAATGCATATTTAGTGTGATGGACACACTCCTCAAAACTCTTTGAGTCTGAAAACTAGCAGACTGCATTTTTCATAGCTTTGGTCCAGTATGTATCTTGCTTTTTTGGCCTATTTTATAATCTGCATGAATAATTGGCTCTCATGTTGCACCTATATAAAGAGATGCTTCTTTGATATCTGGAAATGTAGTAATGAGTGCTGAAGTGCTGCCATCACCATGGCACATCAGGGAAAGTTTGATGTGATCACATGGATGAGCTTTCCACCCAAGTTTTATTCTTAGATTTGTTTTTCACTTTCACTCTGATTTGGTTATATTTGAATTTTTGGCAAATGCTGTTAGCAAAGTTAAAATCTGAAACAGCAATCTAAATCACAGAGCAAAGAGTACTTTGCAAAAACAGATAAATAGCAGAGCTAAAAGTATAAGGAGTGCTTTCTTTTCACTAGAAGAGTGACATCATTACAAGCTCTTCTCAGTGGTGGAAGGCCAAGAGACAGTGGATACCAGTTGAAATGAGAGAAGTTCACACTGGTTACAAGGGTAAAGTGGTTTCACTCTGAGGACAGACAGCTGGATAGGGGCACAGGTGCCCTGGGGAGGCTGTGCATTCTTCAGTTTCAGGGCCTGACTGAATAAAGCCCTGAGCTGGATCTCACAGCTGGCCCTACTTGGAGCAGAAGTCTGGACCGGAGACCTCATGAGATTCCTCCAAGCCTGAATTAATTTGTGATCCATTCAAAACCACTTGAATTAAGAGGGCTCTTTATGCTGGGAACAAGAGTAAAGCTGGAAGAGTTAAGTGACATGGTCACAGAGGATGTTGTGATAACAGCAAGCTGGGGGTGGCTGCTGTAAGATGGGGATGTAGCATCTGGCCAGGCTTGTTCTGGGGTGCTCTCTGGGGCTTGATGTGAAGGTTTGTTGCTTTTGCTTTTGGTTTTTTCATTGAGCAGAGCAATTAAAACCTGACGCTGCTTCTGAAGAAACTCTATGCTCTTTGTTTTATGCCAATGGTAGTTGCATAACTAATCTCCAAAATTTTGGAAATAATCAGTTGACTTCTGTTTATACTAGGTAACACACCACTTACCTTGTGTGAAGAGATTTCAGGAGGAGTAAGTTCTTCATACAGAAGACTGCCAGTCTTTCAGGGTTCTTTTTTTTGTTTAGTTGGTTGGTTGTTGGTGATTTGTTTGGGGTTTTTTTTGAGATTGATATATGGCTATTTGCATTCCTTCAAAAATTGTGGGGGAGTGCAAATAGGAGGTGGATGAAAATCTGTGGGTTGATCAGACTGAACGTGAGCCAGCTCCCCAGAGTGATGTAGGTGCTTATGGGTGGTTATGTGAAGCCAAACAGTGCTTCTGTAGAGGGGCAGAAAAGTGGTCAAGGTACTGACACAACCTTGCAGGATGAAATAGGTGAACCTGTAAAGAGGAGAGTGGATGTGTCAGAGGTGACCAAAGCACCGCTAATGGTTGACACAACCCTCGCAGTGTGTTTTCCTCTGTGTTTTCAGGAAGATGGCCTGCAACATTGGAGGTAGTCTGGTAAACACTTGGAAGCAAACAGAAAATGTCTGGTTTTGTTTTTTTTGCTTGATTTTTCTTTCTCCTGGAAGGGCATTAGTTTAGCTTACAGATTGACTTTCCTCCTTTGTGTTTGGAGGCAATACAGGTGAATGTGGAAAGCATCAGTTAGCAACTCCAAATGGGATCTTTAAAGTTTTTGCTTATTTTTGCACTTTTGAAACCACTATTCCACCTGCTTCCACCCACATACTTAGTGAACTGTCATTCTTGCCAGTCATGCCCCAGCTGTGATGGGATGCAGTCAGTGGGTGAGCTCCCAGCAAGGCCAGAGTTTCATCCCTTTCGTGTTCTGAGGCTGAAAGCCATCAGGATTACTGCTGTGGGAAACTGGAAGCTTTAGATTTTAGGCTTAACTTTACCTTGTCTGTAACCACTCTGCTCCATGAGTCTGCACAGAGTTTTCAGAGTTACACTAGTGTAACTGTAGTGGCTTTGTGTCCACTTTCCTTATTGCAGCAGATACTACATGGAGTAATTTGCCTTTTCTTTTAATTTCTTTTATACATATGCAAAGCCTTTGTATTTGTTCTTCTCTGTGTTTTTCCCATAGCTGGTTGTTTTCAGCTGTTGAATGGATAATAGTGCTGATGAACAAGTATTTAGTCTGACACATAAAAGCATAGCTGTAAAGAAAATGAAGCAGGGAAAATTACAGTGGCAAAGGTTCCTAAATTATAGTTGTATAGGAAGATTGTGATAAGGAAGTAGTTAAACATTGCTATTTAGTCAAACCTACAACTGTGGCTGGCACTTTGATTGTCTCCTCCTTTTGCTGACATTTAATTTGTGTGGTTGGTGAGATATTCTTCCTGCTAATAAAGTCCCTGTTTTATTGAACCAGAAGCTTGTAGAAGTACATAGGTGTGTTCTCCCAGATGGTTTTAGGTCAAGTGTGAAAAAATTGCTAATTATTTTCAGATTTACTTGTAAAGGAAATGCTAGATCCTTGGTATTAGGTGCTTACCCACTGTTAATAAATAAACAAAAGATACAAATCAATCTTCCCATCTGGGAGCAGATATGTGTCTAGTCTAGATATACTGGAAGAAAAACATAATGTAATAGGACTGAACCAGGATATTCACAGACTGAAGTATCAATGTTTGAGCTGGCTGTGTGCTTGCTACAGCTGCAAAGCCCATTGCTTTTATGGGTGCAGGATGTTTGCTCACCAGCCCCAGCTCTGACAAACAGATGTGATCGTTGTCCCATGTGTGCTCTTTGTGGGGTCAAGCAGTCACCTGTCAGTGTGTTGGTGAGTACAAGCCATGGTCTCCTAGCAGCAGGTCTCATGTTGGAGGAGCTTTGCTTGATTTTAGAGCATCCCAGCAGTAATCTGCAAGACCCAAAGACCATCTCTCATCCACAAGGATGTGGGACCAAGGAAATGTTCTATGTAGGTTTTTCACAGAAATAAGGAGTGAGTAGGGCCCTTTAGGGAAAAAGAAATCTTCCCCTGATCATCACAGATACTGTGTTTTCCCTTCTGGAAATAGCCATTAGGATCTATCTTGACGGTAGGTCACAGCTTCTCTTTGTGTCTCCTCTCAGCCAGTTCATAAAATGCCCTAAGGCGAGCTGGGTTACTGTGGTTAATTTTGTTTGAACAGGATGGATCACTGTGAGCAAAAGGTAGTTTTCAGTGGTAAAGATATCTTTGTGCTTATCTTAACCTCAATGAAGCTATTACCATAGGTTTGCTAGGAAAAGAATGAGGTGAAGGCAATGGCGTGGACTGAGCAAAGGTTAAAGCAATCAGTGATTGCTTGGCTGTCAGCAGAATTGCATTGCTGGGGATCGGGTCTGAGCCTTTGCACAACGTTATTGTCTGCTCGGCTTCCAGCTGTTCCTGCAAGCGTGTCCTTCAACAAGCTAAGGAAGGGCCAAGGGTTGTCTGCCTGCAATTTCTGCTTGCCTTTTGCATTGTGAGGCCGGTCCAGAGTGGGGCCCAAATATTGCAGAACTGGCAGCTGTTTGTTGTGAAGCCTGAGGTAAATGGGTTTATCCAGTATCCATGAGGCTGCTCAGTTTGGATCTTGGCAACTTGGCTTTTTTTTTTTTTTCTTTCTCACCAGAATAGTTGTGCTGAGGTTTGGTGTTGTTGCGTCCTATTTTTAACACCAAAGCTCACTTATCTCTCGTTGAATGTGTGGTATGTTTCGTTTGAGAGAGGCGGCATTTTATCAAATGTCACAAATGAGCCTTCTTGCTAGAGCTAATTTGAACCAACTGAAAAAGGGCTCTTCCTATTTAATTTTAATTTACATCTGCAAAATTTTCATACAGTTGGAATCAGTACAGCTTATTGTCAAAATACAGAGTTGTGAGACCCAGCCATAGTTCTCTCAACCCAGCATTATTTTTGTCTTATGGTATTGAAAAAATCCATGTGTACCTAATTTATTTCAAGAGTTGTGGGTCTTTTACACCGAACTAATATATCTGCGGAGGAATAAAAATTCCTTTGCAGTTGCCTGGTATTGATGACTGCCCCTTTATGCAGAGATATAATTGCTGGACAGTATATCTTTTTGCATTAAGGACAGTCACTGCAGCTGTTTGAGTCCTGTCATGTTTATGCATGACCAGATATTGCAATAGGCTGTAAGAGTTTGCTGCAAGGAGAAGCTTTCATTTTCAGTCTTGGGAAGTGGGCTCCATCTAGTGTTTAATTTGAAGATTAGACTCCAGTTCCTTTTCTTAAATGCCCTTGCAGTGTGGATAAAGGACACAGAGGAGGACTTGTGATAGGCATTGCTTCTGCTGATACTATCTAGAGTGAGACATTTTCCAGTACAGTCAGTATGGGAATGGCAACCTGAAACACTGCATCTGTTTTACACATGCACAAGAAGCTAAAGTAATTCTTTTATGAAATAGCATACAGATAAAAAGAAATTAAACCAGCATGGCAATGATGTGATCCTGGAGTATTTTTTGGTTAGTTCCTCTCACAGTGTTTGATGTGGCATGTTGGAAACCAGCCTGTTTGTCTATAAAATCAAAATTGGAAAACTAATTGTGGGGTTCTTTTACGAAGTAATGAATTTTGAAATGTGTATTGGGTAATAATATCCAGCCAACAGAATATCTTCCAATATGTACTGCTTCTATAAAGAAGCATGTGGGATTCCAAACTTTATTTTTATAACTTTCTCAGTATTTCAGTTTTTCTAATATTTAACCCTCTCTCAAATGCTACTTATTTTTTTTTATTAAAAAAGATATTGCATTCTGAACTATTTTTAACTAAAACAGAAAAGTATTTGATAGTTAATCTATCATGTCTCCAGTGCCCTGATAATAAGTGCTGTGAAACAGAGACAAGAAGCACCAATAAGATTTTTTTTTTTTTAACTGGAGCACCTTGAGAAAATTTTTAAATGCTTGAAAATGAATGCAGATTTACTTACTACGCTCCATACTGAAGAAGCAGAAACTCAGAATTTTGATCAAGAGGGCACAACAGCAAACCTGCAGAGAGGAAACCTGGGCTGTCTGAGAACTGTTTAATTATTAGTAGAGCAGGGTTTTGTCCAGTTGTGATTTTTCCCTCTCCTTAAAGAGACTTTTAGGGCCACTTAAAGCTTTTACCCTGAGCAGTCTGGCACTTTGCAGCACTTTGAGACTGATGAGGAAAGAGGCGGGTGGGCGCCATGGCTGGGCTGAGTGTGACTGCACGCCTGAGCCCCCAGCCCCTCCCTCCCTGCCTGCATGGGGGTGTTGCAGACCTCTGCCATTACTCAGGGACACGGTGGGGCTGGGACTGTTGCCCTGGCATTGCTTATGTTGAGGGCTGCAGAGCTGGCTGCCCGTGAGAGGTGGAAGAGATCCCCCCATGCAAATCCCCAGACAGCTCTTGGATTATTTTCCGCCAGTTGCCTGAGAAGCGTGGAGCAGGGGCTGGGATCCAGGCCTGAGTCATTGGCAAAGAGCCTGTTGTTGTTTCATCTGTGAAATATTTGGGGTCTGGGCTTTCCAGTTGACACTTGTGAGCCGAGTGCGGACAAAGTTAATGGAAACATCTGGTGCCAGGAGGGAGTGGGGAGATGGTGCCTTGGCCCTGTGAAAATGGGGAGCTCTTGTGGTGGGGTGCCGGGCTGCCCACGTGGCTGCAGTGCTGGGGAAAGGATTAGGAGCAATGGCTGAGGAGGACAGCCATGGAAGTGGGATGTGGGTGGTGAAATCCCCTGGGCATGGGGCACCACTGCCAAGCCCTGGAGCCTCCCAGTGTTGGGCTGTGCTGGTTTCATTTGGCTAAGGGAGGCAGACTGAAGCTGGGCGGCGGCTTAAGTACATATACACTTGCTTGACTGCTCACAATTTGTTGTTGTTACTTTTATTGCCTTTATTTTTTTTTTTTTATAAGCTTTTGAGATGCTGGTGTACTTTGCAACCCTTAACTTCCCCATAGGTGTAAACTTGGTCTCTCAGCCTCACAAGAGATGATGACATTGGAGTAGACACTTTCATTTCTTTTACTATTAAATGCTGTCTTCTGTAGGAAAAGAAAAAAACCAAACCAAAACCATTTCTTTATCTGTTGAATTTAAAAAAATATTAAAATACTACATTGTTAAATCCAGTTTCCTCTTCCTTGTTACTTATTTTCCCACTTCTAGAAGTGAAGGATAATGAAAGCAAACATGGTGGTGTCAATTGAGGCTTCTGGGTCTTATGGTGATCTAGTAGATCACTACATATTTTGTGGGTTTTGTGTTTATTATTTACCTATGTAGAAGCTGTGATTATACTTCAATTTCTAAACAAAAGAAGGGAAATATCTGTTTCCCTTAAATCCTTTTGTCACTTTAAACATAATGAAATCTGGGCCAAATCTAAACTGCTGGTGTAGGTTTAAAATGCATTTCTAAGCTTGCAAGGCAAAAGGGCAAGGCAGGTTTTTTTGTTTGGTTGTCTTTTTTTGGTCTGTCATCAACTGAAACACTGCACCACGCAGAAACTCCCTTTGCATGGTAACCAACACCTCACTTTGAGCTGAGACTAAAATTGACCACAAAGGTCCTACAGATTTTTTGTTGTCACCCACCAGGTAACAGGTTGGACTCTGTGAGAGGTGAGCTGTGAACCTCTGCTTGTCCAACACTGCTGGGATCATGGTCATGTCTCATGGCCAGAGGGAGATGGTTTGCTGCTGGCAGGGGAGAGAAGGTCCCAAAATAGTTGTCCTCATCTCCCCACGTGGCTTCATGGCACAGCTGCACCAGGACTTCCTGGCTGGGTCCAAGATAGTATATGGTAAAGCTCTGTGGAGGAGGGGAAAAACCTCAGGAAAACTGGATATAGTCATGACACTGAACAGCAGGCAACGTGGTGGTGGCACCAGAGGAAGCTTGTAAGTGTTGCTGCATCCACTAGGATCCTCTGCTGAGCATAAAAGAGACTAAAGGAACAAAACAAATGCCAGATAGCCCCTCTGCTCTGCAGAATGACAAAACTGAGGGTAATCTAGAAGAGAGATGTTCTGTTGTACTTGGACAGCTTTTGCAGGGTTTGTGACAGGAATTGAAAATGAAAGCAAAGTCTTGAGAACGTGAGGTAGGAAAGGTAGTTCTGGTACATGAAAATTTGGTTTGGAGCTTTCTGATCATTTGTGTTGCACTGTTAGAGAACTAAAATACTAACATAGAGATGGAGTAGAAAAGAGCAGAAATAATTCATGGTTTGAAGTAGTGCAGGTCATGAAGATGATGTAATTATTCCTAACCTATTTAACCTGAAAGAAAAAGAAAGCTATAAATAAAAGGGTTGGGAGGAGGAGGACAAAGTATTTGACTATTAAGACAACTTAACTATTTTAGACTTGATATCTCCAAGTAAAATCATAGAATAAAATACTTTGTCATCTTCCTGCTCCCTTTTAAGGTAGAGGTAACAAATATGCCATGCACTGTGGAAGTAAATAGTAAGGGCAAACAGCTGGCATCAGCTAATTGATATGTTGGGTAGTGTATTTTGAGAGAGAGAGAGAGAGAATACACTAATACATCAACTAATTAGATTAAGAGTGCTAAGATCCTTAGTTTAGAGCAGAGGTATTTTTAAGGTGTGTAGATGTGGCCCTTAGGGATGTGGTTTAGCAGTGGATTTGGCAGCAGTAGGTTAACAGTTGGACTCGATGGTCTTGGAGGACCTTTCCAACATAAACCATTCTGCAATCAGCATTTCAGACTGTGGTGTGATCAGGTTCTCGCTGTTAATGTTCCTCAGCATGATGGGCACAGCACCTGTGTCATAATAGATGTGTGTTGACCTCTCTTGCACTTTCATCCCTTTTCTCCACACCAACTTGAGCCTGCTGGCCTGGGAGCTGGAACTAGCTAGCACCTAGAGTTTTCCACTGGTTTTGGTTACCTGACTTGAACTCCTTTCTTGCTCTGCTGGGGATTAATGTCTTTGGTAGCTGCACAACCTCTTGGGTCTGTGCCATGGCAGCATGTGATATTGGAAATTTATGAGCCAGAAATGTGCTGCTAAAAGGACATTCATTTAAACTGAAGGAAGAGAAATAGGGAAGGCAACTTTACTGTCCTGAAGTTGAGAGGATTGGTTTCATGACCGAAACCACAGCTTTTATTATTAAATTTTTTTTTTAACTGGGAAAGAGATGCTATAACCCTCCTTCCTAATGTGCCCATAAGAAATAATAGCAAACATCATTGTATTGTAGCTCTGTTCTCACGAGTTTGATGTTGTAAAGTGTCTTGCTTTTGGTTTCTTCTGTGCTGAGAGAGACGTAAATCGTTCCTGAAGGAAAGCTTGCTCTAATTTGTAGACATGAAATTGGTACAAATTTGCCTGTTATTGCTGATGTCATTTCTTCTTTGTCTGACCTCATTCACCTGGCATTAAAACCATATTACTGTATCTCATTTAAAAATTGCTACAGCTAATAGGAAAAACCTTTGCTTTAAGTGTTTTGTTGGCTTGATCTAATCTATGTCCTTAATGTCTACTCTGGGACTAGATCCAGATCTTCAGTGCTGACAAGTGCCTTTTAACGTCATTTATTTATTATGGGGAAAACAATTTAAAAGCTTAGTTATTAATGCCACTTTTTATAGGGGAAAGTAATGAAATTGCCTGGTCTGAAGGTAGAAGTTTCACAACTTAGTCTTAAATAGCTTTATTAAAGCCGAATACACACCATTAAAATTATTCGAGTTTTATTTTGTTACAAAACCCAAGCAGAGTGCCTTCTAAAATGATACTTTGTAATGCAACGGCCAAAAGTTGCTGTTCTGCCAGCAGTGCAGTTTGCAGGTTACAAGTAATCCAGGTTTTATTAGTTTCTATGCCAGGCTGCCTGCCCTTGCACTAAGGCCCTTTTACTCAAAGCCCAAGCAGGTTTGCAGCTATTCTCCATAAAAAAATAGGCATGAGGTTAATTGGAGTTATTTGGGAGCTGATTGCTGTGTAAATAGCAATATAAAACTAGATGGAACTGGAATATGCAATAGCATTTGTAATGGTTTTATCCTTCTCAAATTTCTACTTTGCTCTGAAGTTATAAGGGTGCAACACATACCAAAAAGTCTTTGATCCTAGAAAAAATGGTGTATGATCTAAATTTGTCAATTAAAACATACATGTCCTTGCATACAAAAAAAAAAAAAAATTAGCTTTTGTTTCTTTTTTTAGACTGCACAATACAGTGTTGAATTCATGAAAGTTTGCTTCTCTTGATAATTTTGGTTAAGGCAAGAGTTAACAACTAGTCAACTGGTGTGCAAAAGAAAGTGTTGAATCAGTGTAGTAAAAGGAAATGAGTAGTTTCATTAATTCCAGAGAAGATTTTACTTTTTGTTTGATTTAATGGCTTTCATGCTTTGATTTTCATTAGCATGCAAATATTTCTTCCTTGCTGCGCTCAGTGTTGGAAAAGATAAAATAAAGCAAAATACAAAGAGAAGCTATGAGGACAAATCTTTTTCTTCTAAAGGAAAATTTAAATGTTATCAGTACTAGGAGAAATAATTTTAAAAAATATGCTTCTCAGAAAAGTGCAATAATCAGAGTTTTGAATATTTCAAGAACAATTTGGTTGTTACATCAAAATAGCTCAATCAGAGCAGGAAAAATGCAGTATTGGTAAATGATGATGCCACCAAGTGAGATATTTCAGGTAGTATTGTCACCAAAGTGTATTTATAGAGCTCCCAGGAGCTAATCAGTGCTAGACTGCACAGGAGTGATAACTTTTCTGGTTGGGCTTATTTTATCTGCTGTATTTCAATGTGTTTATTTTTGAATAGAAAATAAATCATCGCTGCTGGGGTATTTGGAAATGAGGACCTTGACACCCATTATGAAATACACTGCTATTTCTTTTTTTCTGGATGAAGGCGAGGAAAAAAAAGCATAAGAAAACTTTGATTGGTTTAGATCATCTGATGGTGATCTTAAAGAAAAGGCTCCTTATGTGAGGGAATCACTTCATTTCTTCCTGACCTCTTTTGAGTCCTAATATCTGTAATTTTATTGTTGAGAGAAAATAGTCCTTTAACTTTTTTAGAAAGGAAATGTGCCTTGAAAAATCTGTGGCTGCACTACATCTCAGATCAGCCTGTTTGATAACTTCATACATATGTTCTAGTAGGAATTCGATTGCTCAAATATAAAATTTAATATTGCTGATGTTACACTGGACTACTATGTATATTATTAAAATGGCTTGCTGCAACATTTCCAGCCTAAAAAAAATAAAAATGGGGAAAACCCTGTTGCTTGAAGCCTGCTGGCAAAAAGTTAAATGAGAGAAGGGTGTGTGCATTAAGAGGGGTTGCAGTCTGAAAGTGAAGCAGAAGGAGCAGAGGCCATCCCACAATTAAATTAGTCAGTGTTTATGCATATACTCCACATTTGCTTAAGACAGAGTATGTGAGTGGTCTCAGTGTCAAAAGGCCCTCCTACGTGCTTGAGTTTAAGTGAATTTATAATTGTTGGATTATTAGGAAGAAATTCTTTACTGTTAAAATGTTGAAGCACTGGAACAGGTTGCCCAGAGAAGCCGTTGATGGCCCATCCCTGGAAGTGTTCAAAGACAGGCTGGTTAAAATTTTGAGCAACCTTGTGTAATGGAAGGTGTCCCTGCTCATGGAAGGCAGGGCTGGAAGGAGATGATCTTTAAGGTCCCTTCCAACCCAAACCATTCTGTGATTCTCTGATTATGTCCCAAACTGCCTTGGAAAAATATTGCTGCTAATAAATTCTTATAGCTTGAAATAAGAGAGAAAAATTTTAAACCACCTATTCTACTATTAGAAAAAAGAAATAATGAGACAGAAATTGGGAACTGTCTTTTTGGCAAGTGCAGTCTCTCCCCCCAAAGCACACCTGTAATTCCTTGTTGGGGTTTCCCCTTGACATCTTGCTATGGTTTTGCCTGACCTGTTTTGTTCCAATACTCAGATGCCCTTTTCCCTCCCCACTGCATACAGTTGTCTCTTTTGGATCTTCCCCTTGTTTCATGATTAAGTGCTCCTGACCTCCACTTGCTGATCTGCTTGGTGCCTCCTCACTGCGTCCAGCTCTTGCTGTCCTTCCATGCCCTCCTGTCATGCTGCAGGAAGCCCAGGTGCCCCTCACCTGGCTCTGGCAGGGCTCTGCCCATTGTCTCAGCCCCGTGCCACTTGGATCCCACCTCACTGCCAACCTCATCCCATTGCACCACCCCTTGCTGGCCCTGGGCAGCCGTGTGGGGTGCTGTGCTGCTGAGGCTGGTGACTCTCTTTGCACAGACTCACAAGTGCCTGGATGGCTTCCCGTTCTTCCCTTGTATCCCACTTTTCCTAATTTAAATGCTATGTTCGCATTTACCAGCTCTTTTCATTTCCCTCCTGCTCTGGTTTTTGTGGCTCTCCTAAAGCTGAAGCAGAGTGCTGCAGACACCCTGAAACTTTCTGACTGGGATCAGAATGGAAACACGAGGCCCCAGACCTCAGAAGCAGCATTGGAAAGCTTGTTTCTGTTTGGATCTCTTACCAGGACAAATCTTTTGAACTGCATTAAGGTTTTGAAAAATGAGTTTCCCTTTAAAAGCCTTGCATTTTCTTATGGTTATAGGCTGAGAGCTGATTTGGAATTGTCCCAGAAGTGGAGCCATTTGGCTCCCTGTTGCTATTTAGAGTGGTCACCAAAGACAGTTTTTGTTTTTTAACCTCTATAAAATGTTCCCTGCCCGTAATTAATGTTTGATGCCAACATTAGGTATGTACACGGTGTCTCACTGGGAGAAGAAATTCATTGCAATAAAGTTAACATTTTAGCTACTGATGTGTACTTTCCAAACGTTCATATTTATGGGAAGAAACTTTAATTATTTCATTTTAATGCAGTCAGAGTTGTTCTTATGTCAGGCACAAATGGATCGGTAGTTTTCTGGATCATCACATTTATTCTGTAAATATTATTTTTTATTATTATATCAAATCTTCTGAACTTCTGAATAGGAATACACTGAATTCCAATAGCTTAGCTATTTTTATTTTCATTTTGCACATACAACATGTTAGATAAATGCTTCTTTCATCCATCATCAGTATGTTTTGAACTAGGAATTATGTTTTGGCCAGCAACATAAAGATCTACTTGTGGATTGAATGAATATATATCACTACTACTGGTGAAAACATCCTCCCCTTGCACTTCCCCAGGATGTGCTGCTGCTTTCTCCTACACTAGGAGATTTCTCCTTCTGGAGATTTTCTTTCTAACCATGGTTGGATGGCAGCCTGGAGATAGCCCAGGTTTTAATGTCACCACAGAGCAGAATAACACAAATGTGCTGCAGAGTGTGTGTGGCAGATAGTGCCCAACCACTTTGTCTCCTCAGGATAAATTAATTCTCTCCTCCTATGCTATCATGGTTTTAGCTTGGAGTTCTGCCAGTCCAGCAGGAGAGCATCCTTCTTTCAACTCTTTCCTGACATCACCATCTCATATTCATGGTCCAGTTCCTTTTCTCCTGTTCCCTGCAGTACCTCAGCTTTCACTTGGACATTTCTTCCAGATTGGCAGTTGATAAAATAGAGTAGCCCTCTTATCTCCTATGTTTTAGTTTTCTTTTTACCTATTAAACAATTTATCTTGCCTGCTGCCTTTCTCTAGATTCTCCTGTACCTCTGGTTCCTGTACAAAATATAGCCAGAAAAGGACTTTTTATTAGCTGTCAAGTTTTCAGACCAGTACCTCAAAAGCATAAAAGGCTCTTGTGAGCTTTTTATCTTTCTTAAAGCTCCCTTCTGTGGTGACACGAAGAGAAAACAGTGACTACTAATTACAGGCTTGCTGGGCATCTATGGGCTTCTCCTGCCTGCCCTGCTGTGCCCCAGGAACCAGCTCTGGCTCCAGTCCTCTGCCTCAGTTGCAATCTATGCCTTGAAGCAGCATTTGGGAGGGATGCAACTGCTATTCCTTCCTACAGTGATATACCTCTTCCTGGTAATGAAAGTAATATACCATTAACAGGCTCTTGTTAAGGAGAGAAAAGCATTTTGCAGTTATTAATCAAATCCAAACATCCTTACTTCCAACAGCAGGAAGTTCGGCTTTTATATGGAAAAATCTATTATCCTTTCTTCTACATGTCAGAGAGATATCTTTTCTGCACAGACTTTGCAGCTTCTTCCATATGCTTTCCCCAGGTGGGGTGGTGTTCTTTGAGTCCAGTGATGATGATTACTATTATTTTTTAGCATTATTGTTTATTTTTGCTAGAGCTATGTGAGATGTAAATTTCTCTCCCTTTGGAGTTGATTCTGCCTGGAATGGAGCTGAGAGTCTTTTTTTCTGGGTCTCAGAAGGTAAGAGTTCAACAAAATCCATTGGTCAGAGCAGCAGCAGTTGGTGGAAAAACACCATACCAGCACACATCATCTAAAAACAAAACAAAATTAAAACCAAGAAATTCCCCAAAATGTACTGTTGGTTTTACAAGCATCCCATCCTCAGAGATCCATAGGATCCTGGGTGAAGTGTGTGGCCTCTTGCTCAGCAGAGAAAAATTTTCTCTCTTAATGACAGCTCTTGGGGAAGACCATTGGAAGAGATTCCCTCTAGTTAATTATCTTACTTCAGCATCTTCTCAACTTTTTTTTCTGAGCTGCATATGGAATCAAAAGCAGGTGTATAAGCATTTTTTTTAAATATTATATGTGAGATGTTACTTCTGCCAAATAAACTGCATTATACCTGTTGAAGCCATTTTGGTTTGTTCTTTTGTCCTTCAATTTCTTGCTGTGTACCAGGATTAAGTAACTTGTATTGAGCTGGTTTGGAAGTTTCCATGTATATACCAAATAATCAAGTTTAATAGGAATAGTTCTTCATTATGCTATTTAAAAAATTATACCATTAGATTCATATGCTTGAAAACTATTAATACACAATGCAAAAACAAGTAATTTTCTAGTACATCAATTAGTTCACTTACGAGCAGTTTCTGTAAGTTCATGTTGAAATGTGTTTTCCTACCTAGCCTACATTATAGCAAGAAACATATTATCATATACCAAGAGGAAATGTAAACAAATCATCAGCTCATAGAGTAAAAGTCCACTGGTATTTTGATTTTTAAAGTGTTCCTTCCTTCTTTTTTTAGAAGCTTATATAAGGCAGCACATGGCAGAGAGATCAGGGTGTCTTCTTTGCTCCTGAATCCTTCCCCCTGCCCCAAATTTATAAAACATGTGCACGGAGTTCACCAGATGCTTTGGCAATTACATTAGCAGAGGTGCTGCTCAGGTTTCTGCATTACATTTGGCAGTGTCGCCCGTGGTGGCTGCAGAGGAGAGGGTGAATAGGGTGGCTGGTGGTCAGTGGCCCTGGCTATCATTGCTAAGGGATGGAGGAAGGAATGTTTTAGGAATGCCAAGCGAGTCCCAGGCATTGGTGGCTTTGCAGGGGAAGGAAACTGCTTTTATTCAACTCTGCAAACACCGCAGAGAGGCGTCGAAGTCTCTGAAGCTCAGTGAGTTGTTCTAGAGCTATTTAACTCTTAAGTGTGAATATTTGGTATAAATATAGCTGTTCAGCTGAGAAAAAAAAAAATAAAAGGCAGTGGGCCGTTTTCATTTTGTTCCTGAATTAGGTTTCCCACGATTAAGGGGTTTGTTCTCTTTCCTCATTTAGAAGTATTCCCCCACCCTCTTTGCAAGTGTAAATTGCTCTCCTGTAATGAGATCAATGGACCTTCACTGATTTACAGTAGTAGAGAATAATTTGGCTCGTTATGCATTTGATGAGATACGATCTGTGGTTATCTTGGCATGGACAGATAGTAAACCATTAAGAACTAATAAAAAATGTCATATTCTCCAATACTGTTCTCTGGATGTGTATACGTGGGTATATTATTGCATACAAGTGGAGGAAAAGTATCCATGGTGGAAAACTATCGGAGATGGAGACTTTTCTCTGCTTCCTACTTCTGCTGTGAAACTCTGTTTTGTCAATCAGGGTGGCTAGAGGCTCTGGTTTAATCTTGGGTTCAGAATATGTCCTGGCAAAGTGCAGCTGCTCAACACAGGCACAACTGGAGGGTTTGATTGCGTTTTTTTGTTTAACAGAAACACAAATCCTAATGAAGTCTCTACAGTGGTACCAGGATGATGTTAAGGGTGATTGTTTTGAGTCCCAATCAGGATTTAAAATCAAACAAATCACCTGAAAATTTGTTTTTCCTGTAATTTGGCTGAGTAAGTAATCCATCACTCTCTGACAGCCAGCTGGCTACAGGAAAGGCTGTCGCATTCCTGCAGGTTTGGTGCAGATCCTCAAAAATCTCTACCCCTGTGACAGCTCTGCTCAGAAGTTTTTGCTGCCTGGTACTCTTGATCCTTTGGGAAGGAATTAAACATGCTTTCTTAATTTTACTTTTTCTCCAAAGAAAGTGTATTGCAATGGTATTTTCTGTGATATTGATACATGTTCCATCCCTGGTATTGGGAATTTTGGAAAACGAAGCGGGAGTATAAGATAAAATTGATTGTGAGATGTGAGGAATGTACTTTAAAAGCACTAATGTGAATTATGTGCAGATCTTTTTCTGTGGTTTGTTTTAAGAGGAGAATATTTTTTTTCTCAAGTTTCTGCATCTCTCAAATTCACAATGTAGGAATGTGAATATTGCTGAAAACCTGAAGTTAATTTGAAATAGCTCTGCTGCTGGTTAGCTGGTTACTGCAAGTTCTTTTCCAAGTACTTAGTAAAACCACTTTGTTTCCTTATATTTTTTCCCCTCTGTGTAACACTATAATGATGTAGGTGACGATCTGGTTTATTCACGTCTTGCACGTAGAATTTTCTGGACTGACTTTTTGCCCTATACCATACACGTGGCGTTTTTACTAAACACGCTAAGAGGAAAGGGAATAAAATGCCTGAAGGGATCACCTTGAACTTATAACCTTGTGGTGGGTTTAGTGTTGGCTAAATGCTAGAGCGCTTACTAGAATTATTTATTTATTTGCTAATTCTATAAGTAAAAAGAAAGAAAGCCAACCCTCAACAAACCTTCATCCTTATAGCGTAAAAAATTCAGAGAGCTTTGAGTTTTTCACAGCATGGGTGCCACTGGTGAGTAGGGTTGGGTTATCTCTGTTTTCAGTAATGGCAGAGCTCTTTACTAGGTTGGGTTAAGGTTTATTTTGATTTGGTTTGGGTTTTTTCTTTTGGGGTGGGGGGAGGAAGGCATGGGCTGTGGTTTTGTTTTTAATGGAGAACTCTGTCAAGCTTTTAAGACTAGAATATTTTACACACTTTGTGGGTTAGGAAGCACTCAGGAGAACAAAGATGGTTTGGGCAAGGTGAAATAATTCTCTAGCCTCCTGGAGGATTGAACCCTGCTCAGGAGGCTTTGGTTAAATTTCTAGGCTATGTTACTTAAAATTACTCTTTTCCTCCCCTCAGTTAGTGCTGATGATCTGACAGGAGTTTTTTGGCTGCTCAGTGAGACCTCCCTGCTGTGAATCAGAGACATTCTCTGATGGCAGGAATAACAGATGAGGTTGTTGAGGGCATGGCAGCCCTTGGGGCTGGACGCTGTGGATGCTTCATTTTGTTTATCCAACAGCTGCTTTGGAATGGGGCATAGCAGTGCTGGGAGAGAGTGCAGAGAGCAGGTGCCTGGGCTGTGGCTGTACAAACCTCCTGTGCTCCAAACCCAACAGTGACGTTTCTGTAAATCACAAATATTAACTTCCTTAAATACACTGTATTCTCCATGATTTCATGGCTTCATCTGATGCCTCTTGTCTGCTGTCACCAAAACCATCCCCTGGTGTTCAGCCATGATACTTGTGAGAAACGTATTTGCAAAAATGGTAGAGGTCCTTGTTTGATGAGATCAAACCAAGCTGAGGTCAAATCCAGCTGTGGGTTGCTCCAGGGCATCCTGAAGTAGGTGAGAGCCTCATAGACTGTCTGATGTCTGCAGAGATTTTTCATTTGCACCATAAATTTCTATCAGTGGGCAGGGCTTTATTTTGCTGCATTTTGTGCCAATTTCAAACTAGACTGGGAAATTAAAGTTTAGTGGTTCCCCCTGCTCCACTCCCTCCCCAAGAAGTGACAGCAAAGGTTTTCAGACTTTTTGGTTTTCATTTTTATTTTTTTTTTAGTATGCCTAAATGCCTCATTCTTCTGCTGGTGATAGTAATGGGAGGACTAAATGTAGATCAACCAGGACAAATATGCCCTTGGTAGGTTCTTGAGATTTGGTTTGGCTTTTATATGAATGCTTCACCTCAACACAGATTTCATTCACTTGCATTGCAGGTCCAGGAATGGAAAACCTTGTCTCAGGTTCTGTAGGACGTTTGAACTAATGTGAGCCAGCATCCCAGTACAGCCCCTGTGTCCTTGGCTCCAGTAGTGCCCAAGCACAGCAATGATAGCAGTCTGAACCAGGAGGGTTTTGGGGTGCTGAAAGGATTTTGTGTGGCATGTTCTCTGAGTGGTGGAGCTTCAGTGCCTTCTCTGGTATCATGTATGATTGCGGCGGCAGAGAGCTCTTGGGTAAGGTTCCCTAAGCAAAGTGCTTTTGAAACCTGAGCCTGTTTCTTTGAATTATTCTCTGAAGCTACCCAAAAAGCAAATGCAAATCTTTTAAATCTTTGGTAATAAGTAATGTGATCCAAAATATCACGTGTTAATTTGGTGGCTCCATTGCTTCTTGTTCCTGAAAACTTCCCAAGCCGAGAGTGTGCTCAGGGTGTGGTCTTGAAGTTCATCAGCCAGTTTTAGTGCCTACAGCTTAAAACTGTCATGGGGCTGCTCATCTCAAGTACAGCAGAAAACAAAACCTGATCATATATGAGAATATGTAGAATAATATCAGGAAGTGAATAAACTGTCTTAAAAATTTTTGATAATTTTTCTAGGACCACGGTCTTTATGATGCCTAAAGCTGTTATTTTCAAAATCTTTACTGGAATCTGGTTTTCTTAAATTTTATCGTACATGTCTATCATTTCATACTGTTTAAGATGTCACAAGTGAGTATGCTCTGCTTCTGTGGAGAAAGTTAATAAGCTTCAGATGTGATTTCATTCTCTCCAGAGGTAAATTTAAACCTAGTAATTCCTTACAGGCTTTGAATCAGTCATTCTTCTTTTCTTTTCCTTAATACCTAGCTGATGAATTACAAAAGTAGTTCGAACTTTGTTTTCCAGTTCTTTTCCTTTTCTGCTGGCAGCTGGAAATTCTTTTGCTGTGGTGCATATCAAATCACATCTCACTGAGGCTCCTCACGAACAGGAGTGTAAAGCTCTCACATTGCCATGCTCCTTGAGGTTTACACCTTTGGGTTGAGAATATGGAGTCATTGAGAACTGTTGATCTGAGAAGCCTTAGAAAACTTTGGTTTTTGCTATTTAAAAAAAATGATTTCTCACCACCCCTGGCTATTGCTTAGAAAATTATTACTCTATTGCTGATCTTTATGCCATGTGCACAACCTTTCAGAATAATTTGCCTTAGAAAATTGTGCAGTGAAAGAGTCTTGACAAAATCAGATTGAAGGCTCAAATAACAAAGGCTGAAATTGTAATGTTCCTTCAGCTAATGAAATGTAATTTAACAAGTCAGTTCAGTAATTTGCCTCTAAACTTCAGAGTAAGGTTTGATTCAGTGACTGTCAAATTTAAGATACCCCAAGCCTCGCAGGTAAAGCAAAGACCATGTTTACAGCCCATTTAAACTGGGAGCCAGACTGCCAATGTGGAGTTGTGCCAGCTTGGGAGAGATGAGAAACTAGCTCCCTACAGAGAGCAGCATATCTGTGTTTTTTACATCCAGATTTTGACCCTGACATCCAACCCAGTAACCACAAGTGGAGCTGAACTGCTAGCAAAGAGCAGCTTTTTATTTTTGTTCCATAGAAGAAACACACGTCACGTACAGATAGTGAAGTTCACATGCTGTTGTAGCAGCTCTCCTCACACCATTCTAGCAGAGGGCAAGATACCAAATGCAATCACACCAAAAACCCCCTAGGAATGTATGCTTGAATAGTTTGGGAAGGGGCAGAGGATGACGAGGAAGCAAAGCTGGCCACAGCAGGGACACTGTTGAAGTATTTTGTCAGACAAGCAGCACAACTGCAATGCCCTTGGTGTGGGAGGTGATTACATCCCAGCTGAGATCACCATCAACTTTTGGTGTGGGGCCATACACTAGACCTTGGGAGAAGCCAGCCACATCACTTACTGGGTCAATTAAATATTGTAGGAACACAGCATCCTACCATCACTACATTGCTGCAGGGGTGATGGATGGATATACTTTCCATGAACTTTACACTTGAGAAACAATTCGTTCTCCATTGTGGGCAAAGTGTAATTAAACAAGAATCTCAGAAGGATGAATCAGCTAAACCTATTCCTTTCTCCAGCTTCCTGCTTTTTCTTCAACTTTTGTGTCTTATATTAATTTGATTCTTTCGGAGACAGACATTTCAATTGATTAAGTAGACCCTAGAGGTTGATAATATGTTGCCAACATGTTTAACAATATGTTCCTTAAAAAATATCATCCCTCAGCTTCATGCTCTTCTCAGAGAGGGGAAAAAGAAACCTGTCAGTTCTACATCCTTCATCTTGTTCCCCAAAAGATCTATCATTTCTTCTTGTTGCACATCTGGTTTAGTACTTCCTAGTTTTTGTAGATTTTTTTGTCTGGCTTCATATGAGCGTAGTTAATGTTTCCATAGCATAAACTGTTCCTTCTATGGGAAGTGGTTTGGGGGACCTTTTCTAATGAAGGCTCCATTAACCTGCAGAGTTTGCCCTGCATTAATGGGGCTGCCTTTGAGAGCAGTGGGCACTGAGGGGTTCCCTGACTGAGCAGGAATGTCTCAGTCCTAGGCTTGGACACGAGCTGCTAAGAGGTGTGCTAGGATCCAGGTCTGGATGGGCTATCCTGCCAGGTGACTTTATGCTCCAAAGACTTTTTCCTTGGTGAGTGTAAGTGATTCCCATTCACCACGACAGAGCCATACAAAGGATTGAAGTTTTTAGGAGTTAGGGAGAGCCACAAAAAACTGCACTAGTGGACCGAGAGGGAACCCTGTGAAGCTCAGTAAAGAAAAATGCAGAGAACTGCACCTAGGAGGGAATAAGCAGTGGCTGGGGGATGACTGCCCCAGTAACAGGACTGCAGGAAAGGACATATGAGTCCTTTTGGTGGACTAGCTGAATGTAAGTCAGCAGCAGAGGGCAATGACAGGATCACAGACCATGAAATCATTCAGGTTGGAGAAGACCCTTTAGATTATTAAGTCCAGCCGTAACACTGCTGAGTCTTCCACTAAACCATGTCCATGGTTAAAAAAAGAGCACAGATGGAATGTCAAGAGAAGTCCCCCCTAGTCAGCAAAAGAGAGATTATGTCTGGAGTCCCACGCCCAGTTTTCCATGGGTCTTGCTCCCATGGAAGGAAGGCTTTCATTTTCAGAATGAAGGTTATCTAGATAGCAAGGAGGCGGAAGAATGAAATGAAGGACCAAGAAAGGTGGAAAGTGTGACTTTACACACATCCCAGAGAAGAAATTAATCAAAGAGGAATCTTATGAATGTTTTATAAATAGGGTGTATCAGCCTCATCCTGAAAGTGTACAACAGCAGAAGGATTTCCTGCTAGGTGTAAAAAACCAAATTTCATGGTAAAGATGATCAAATATCAGCCCACATTGCCCAGAGAGTATTTGCCCTTAAAGATATTCAGAACCTGACAGAACAAATGCTTGAGCAGTCTGATCTAACTTTGAAGTTAACCTTGCTTTCAGCAAGGAGATAGGACTTAATGATTTTGAGGCCTCTTCCAATCATAACTGTTCGATGATTCAATTAAAATCCTATGCTTTTTGAACTCTTTTGATTTTTATCAGACTGCTAGTCAGGTGCTTCTCATGGAAAGTGTTTTTTAACCCATAATTGCTTCTGATTTGAAATGCTTCAGCTAACTCTTTTATCCAAAAGGAGTGTATGCCTCATCTGAAGGGAAAGAGAAGGGATTTGGGTTTTTTCCCAAGCCAAAATTATCTTGACCTTGTTTTCAGGAATGAAAGGATAATATATTGTTTTACCTGTATTAGGTTTTTTTTCTGTTCTTTCTCAATAGTTTTGTTGTTCTTGTGCTTTCAGGCAAAGCCTATTAGCTTGGCAGGCTGCATGGCTTTTTGGCAAGGCCTTTCTGAGGGAAGTTCTGCACAAAAGTTTATGTTCAATGAGGATTTGAGTTCAAGTTGGTAAGACTAGGGATGGATGGAAGGAAAGCCTCAGAGTAGAGAGTGTGATGAAGATCAGAAGGTGGAGGAAAAGAAGGAAACAGGACAGGAACAAGTCAGGGTAAGGGAGTAGAGAGTGGTATCTTTGCTTTGTGCTAGGTAGGACTTGTTTAGTGATGTGCTCAGAAGCTGGCCAGCCTCCTGTTTATATTTTGCAGAAGGGCTGTGATAAACAGGGCAAGGCCTTGGGGGTGATGAAGTAGCAGGCGGGACTGGACTGATCCATTCAGTCCTGTCCATTACCCTGAAGTTCCCTGGTGAGGCTATGTCAATTATCTGAATTTTCCCTTTTCTGAGGTTTGAGCTGTGATTTGAGAATCTCAGTAAAAAATGGTGAGCTGCAGCTGAAAAGTATTGGGATTGTGCTAGAGGATACCACGTGGTGTAAATGATCTTCCTTGGGTGGCACAAGTTGGGCATCCCAAATTGATGGATGCTTTTGACATTAACGTGTGTGGCTCAGTCCCCTGTGTGGAAAATGTGGCTGGAAAGATGGCGATTATCAGTATTGATGGCTATTCTTGCAGTGCTCATTTATCAGTGTTAAGCACCGCAGGAAAGCAAGCGAGGAAATTGATAATTCTGTCTTCATGACTCAATTCCTTAAATACTCTTTACCTTTTCTACTGGATAAGGCAGCAATTCCTTCCTGGCCAAAAAAAAAAAAAATAGGAAGAGGAAGGTTGAACATAGCCCATCAATAGAAGGCAACTTAATTCTGACATTTCTAAGTATTGACTTGTATAATGCTAATGTATTCTGGTGGGTAATTTTAGCTATAAAATTGTATTCCTATTAGTTTTGTCAATTTTTTTTTTTTTGTTATAAACATTGGCCCTAATGATTCCTCTGAAGCTTCTCAGTCTGCTTGCATTACTCAGCGTTAGTGATGTAAAAGAAGTCCAGGCTGTCCTGTCCAATTCCCTTAAAGAAAAGGTAAAATTGTCTTTCGGAGGCTGAGTGGACTGTTCTGCTGCACGAGTTTCCAACAGTTCTTTAACCTCACTCATAGAGAATACATATTTCTTCTGAATTTTGGCTCCTGCTTGTGATACTGTTGAAGCCTTTATTTTTAGAGTTGCTATCTTTTCTCCCGCTGCCATATCTCTCTGCTGAGTGTTGCACTCCTGCCAAGTTACACTTGCTCTAGACACAACATAAACATAATTACATGTAAGAAATGTGAAAAGGGGGTTTGGTTTCAAAATAATTTCACTCCAGTACTATTTCTAGTCTTAATCCTGGCTGTCTAAAGCAAGGATTATGTGCTGTTGATGTGTAAAGGTTATAGTGTGCTTTAGCTCTTTTCACTGCCTGGAGTTCTGAGATGCTACAAGATAAGAATTAATAAAGTGGCTTTATGTGTATTAATGGGAAAAAAATTGTTGTTTTCATACTGACGTTTGAAAGGGATCACTAAAACTGTAAAATAAATTGGGTGTGAGGGGGGAAAGAAAAGAAAATAAAGGAGAAGAAGATTTTATCTTTCTTAATAAGAAGGTGGCCCTAGTAGTAGATGGTACTAAGGACAGAAAAGATTTTATTCATTGTCCTCTGAGGTCTATCTTCATCCCAAGTTCATTAGTTTTCGAATTATTATGATTATCATGTAAATCCCAAGGAAAATTTGGCCATATTTTGAGAAAATAAAATACTTGTGCTTGAAGATGCATTACTTTGATGCTAAGAAAAGAAAAAAAGGAAAAAAACAGCAAAACAACCACCACAAACAACTTGGTTTGACTCACATTAGTTCAGAAAATGCCTGTTTTATTTAATCTGAAGATTAAAACTTTGAGGATGAATTTGTGTTTTGTGCATTGCTTGAACATTGCTTTGATAACATTTTTTTTTAAAACTTGTGTCAGAGTCACAGAAACAGAACTGAATTGGTAATTTGGAAGAGTTCTAGTATCTGATCCAGTGTTGGTGCAGAAGGATGTAGCTGCACATCCCAGCTATTATAGCAGCAGAGACCCATTAAAAACAAATTTTTGTTAGGATCTAGGGTAGATGTTATGCAAACACGTATGCAGTTGATTTAAAAATTAAAAAATGAGATACTCTCATTGAGAGACACAGAGGTAGTTGAACATAAAATGTTAATTTTATTCCTCCTGATCTTCTGTATGATGTAGGACTGTCTGATATCTGGTGAGACTAAAAAGGGTTTGATTCTCCCTTATCTAGATAGTTTTCTGCAGCTGGGAAATAAAAGTGATGCCACCAGCCATGATGAAGGGAAGGAATTGCATTAAGTAATTGAAAAACAAGGCATGGATGAGCCCAAGGCTCTTGGGGAGGTTGCACAGTTCATGGATGAAGTTCTTCTCTAGGACTCCTAAAACTGAAATGAGCTCTAGAGAACAGGCCCCAAACTACTCCCATCCTGAGCTGTCAGCCCAAGAAAATATTCTACTACCCCTGACCACACGTGGAGCAGTGTCTTGCAATGATTTAAAGCAAGGGGAAAAAAATAAATTAAAAAAAAAAATTCTGTGGCCATTCGTGTGAATCTGTGAATATTGGCAATGTTTCTGCTGCCCTGAATAACTTTCAGGCTAATTTCTGAAGTTTTTGGCAGAGCAGCCCTGGAGCTGTGAGGGCTGTGCCCCACTCTTCCCCTCCCCTTCACTCAGAGGCTGGTGGCAGCTCATGCCCTGCCTGTGCTCAACCTGACATCGTGCAGAAAGGATGCTCTGTGTGGTGGGGGACAAAAAATAAGCTTGGGAAAGAGGTATACTCCAGACCACATGTTTTGAAAGTTCTCCTCCGCAGAGAAGGGTTGGTGTGGCAGGATTGGTGAAAACCTGGCTCTTCTGTGTCTGCTAGCTGCATGCCGAGATAAGATAATGTTGTGAAATGGAGCAACCTATTTAAAAATATTCTTCATTGTTAGAGAAAAACATGGGTATGAAAGAGGGAAAGACAGGGTTGTGATGTGGGCTGGTCATGCTCTTGCAGCACCCATTTAAATTCCCATTTATATTTTCCTAATACACTCATCTCCTTTTTGCCTCAGAGCTGTTTTAATTGAATTTCCTTGTCCTGCCTGCCATTTAGCTGCGAGCTGCCCTGACTAAAAACAGTTCCAATGCAATAATAGACCAAGCTGTTTCACTAAATTTCCGGCATTAAAAGCAGCTGACCTTCATGTGCTGCAGGACCAGTGGGGGGGTCTAGCGGGGCTGAGGCTGAGAGATGCACGCAGAATCGACTGCACACATAACTTGGATGAGGAATTGTTGTAATTGCACTAACTGTCTATATTAAACACAGTGACTGTCTTTTTACGTGCAAGTGTGTTTATGTAATTTTCAAATATCGTCGGCATTTGAATTGGATTATCAAATGGGCTGAAATAGTAGGCTAGAATTCTTTTGGGATGAGTGCATATTTTGTAATAATTAGTTCATTGCTAAGCATAATGTAGCTGTTTCTCTTGAATGTACTCTTTTAATTTATTTAGAAAAAAGGTATTTTAAAAAATTCTCCACAAGTATAGCATTGCTGCTCTGGGATAAAATGCAAATAAGGGAATTGAGTCAAAACTGTACAGCTATTATAATTGTGGAACAGAGCAGTTGGCAATGCACTGTTTCTCTCTGACACTATATTTCTGTTGGTTTTGTTGGGCTTGGCCACCAGGAATATCAGACTGCACGGGGCAGGGTCACCTTTGCATCATTAAACTGCTGAGTTTTCCCATCCTTTTCAATGTTGAGGGCGTCACCCACTGAACTGTTGAGATTCGACCTCTGTTGCAGGGAGGAGTATAATGTTTGCTTATGCAAAGCTACTGTGGCAGATAGTATGGATAGAACAGACTATTTTTTTTTTTCCACCTGTGCTGTACTTGCGGGACTGCTGATAGTCTGTTTCATGCTCTTGTTGAGTGAGTGATAAGATTTTCAAACAGGTTTAGAAAGTCTCGGTTGTTTCTCAGTGGCTTGGTTGGAAAAGAATGTGTTGAGATAAGGCCTGTGAGTATTGTCAGTAGGTAGCCCTCACGCAAACAAGCAGAGAGGCGGCTGGTTTGTGTGGTTTATAATGCTGCTTTAATTCTTAGTTTTATAAACCACCCAACTGTTCAGGCAGAGAAGCTATCCTGTGAAATCTGATATAATTATTGGCTGCTGCCAGAGAGCAGAGTATGCGTTAGGAAACGGTATGGAGGAAGCAGGGCTGCTTCTGTCTGACCCCTCCTTTCCTCTCGCCAACGTGCTCAGAGTCAGTGCAGCTTTCAAATCAGATTTGAAACCTGTTTGTTTAAGCAAACAAACTTGCTTGCTCGGATTCTATTCTTGAAAATCATGGAATCATTAGGATAGGAAAACACCTCTAAGACCATTGGGTCCAACCAATAACCCAGCTCTGCCAGATCCACCACTAAACCATGTCCACAAGTCTCACATCTACATGTTTATTTTAACACCTACAGGGATGGTGATTCCACAACTTCACTGGAAAGCCTGTTCCAGTGCTTGTCATCTTTTTCAGTTAAGAAATTTTTCCTAATATCTTTCTATTGCTTAGAATAACTTGAGGATACCACTTCATAAAATCACTTACTAGAGAACATAATAGGTGTTAGAACAGTGTAATAGTGAACACTTGACAAAATAGTGACAAAATGTCTTGGGGTTTTTTTTTGTCATTCTCATAGCCATGATTAGTTTGATTTTCTTCTATGCTAGAAAGTAAACTTTATCAGAGTACAATGAAGACTACAAAAAGTAAGGAAAATTGTACTCTACAGAGGTGTAAGAAGCCTAGATAAGAGCAGGTCCAAATATTGGCTGTCCACCAAGGAGTCTGAAATATACAATGCTATTATTAACTAAAAAATTTTTAAAACTTTTCTTTGTTGTGATTTAAGAAATGTCACATGACTCAGCATGATTCATACCATCTCTCTTTTCCATGTTTAATTTTCTCATTTGAGTAGCTGTTACAACACTCAGCTTCCCTTCCACGAGTTACTTTATACTACCCTTTGGAACCATAAGGCTAAAGCAAAGTGGAGATGTAGAGAGGAAGCAGAAAGAATTGAAATTCACAAAAAAGACCTGGTATATTTTTATTTCCCCGAATATATGTGTATGAAGAGAACCTGATGTAGAAATAAATATAGGAACATTGGAAATTTGTGAAAGAGAATGTACAATAGAGTTGAAAATTTTATTATTGCTACATTGCAGTGCTTTCAAAATACTTTCTCTGGTAAAAATTTCAGGCTGGCTTTAGTCTGCTCCACTTGTTAGTATTTTCATCTCATCTGCTCCACAGAACCCAAATTTCTCAGGTCAGAGTCATAACAAACCAGGTTGATCATATCCCAGTACTTAAGGTGTAGTCTTCCACCAGTGATCCTGGTATCCTCTGGAGTCATGCTCAGGCACGTATTTGCTCAGGTACCCAGGACACCAGCTGTGTTTTTCACCTCTCCAGCCCCTTGATCTTGAGTTCAGGGGTTGTGGAGATGAGTTCCCGCTACAGGTCTCCAGAAGGTGGAGGTGCTCCCTGGGCTTGCTCAAGCTCAGCGCTGGCTGCATGTTTACAAGTAGCTGTTGTTGCTCTCTCTCACTCTGCTTCAAATGTGACATCTCTGTACATGGTTGTTCCCCATATGTAAAGCTCTCAAATATTTGTGAATGCCTAAGCAGAGCTATAACTGCCTTTCTTGCCCTAATAAATTTTAACCAAAATATTCTTTATTCTTTAACTTTGTAACGCTGTAGACATTTCAAAAATGTCTCTATTTTTCATTGCTTTCTTTTTCTTTTGTAAGTAAGCAAAAATAACTGAGCTTTTCCTTAGACAATGCAAGTGTTTATAGGTTTCATGCACTGAAAGTGGTAACAAGAAGTGGGTAAGAGCAATTGCTGAACTCATGGTAGAGAAGCTAAAGATATTAAGGACTTCAAAGAAAAGAAAGATGTAATGTGCTACATTATCTTACCATAATAGCTCAGTTTGCATGTACATAATGCATTGTAACTGCTGTTTTATGGTGAGTTTTTCAGAAGCTGTAATTTCCTGGTGAACATTGCTTTGCTTACATTCGTTGACTGATGAATTCTGTACAAACTTTAGACACATCACATAATAGGGTGTCTGGGAAGTTGCAACATGAAAATTTTATTGGATTAGCCTAAATAAAATTGATAAATAATAGGGAACATAATTTTAGCTTTAAAGAGGCTTTGAAGAGGGCAAGTGAATAAAATATCCACGTTGATGATGCAGTTTTTGCAAGAAACCTTGTAATTCACGTGCATTTCAAGATCACAGTCAATTACAGAAAAACAAAATTTTGCTTTGCTTTGCTTCGCTTGGTAAATTCACCGTTGGTGAGTTTAACTTCAGAAGTCCTTACTTTAATCATCATAGGGGATATATGTCAGAGTATTAGATTTCATGGGTGTTGTGGAGTACAGAAATTTATTTCTGTCAAACGCTAGAACTTTTGTCATGCTATTCCAAGAACTCTTCATTAAAAGCTAGAGTTTAAAATTATTATTATTATTATTGTTGTTGTTATTATCATTTTTTGCTAATCATTAAAAATAGGGGAAAGGAAAACAAAATGAAAAACCTACCAGTGAGGAATTCAGTGCTGGCATGAGAGCACTTTCTTTTTGAAGATAATTTCAAAGTACTGCTCAAAAATTATCTTGCTCTCTGAAGGGGTTTGGCACTCTTGCACCCCAAGAAATGCGTCACCACAATTGCGGTGGATACTCAAGGCTGAGTTCTCCAAGAATAAGTTACTCTATCTCCTGCCTTTTTGCTTGAGTGGAACATGAGAACAAGAGATCATGTTTCATCATTCGTCTGTATAATCACTTTCAGGTTCCTTCAAAGCGTGGCAGAATCCCCCACAAAGGAAAATAAAGCAAGACTTTGAGTTGCTTAATGCAAAGCAGAGGGTGGCTGGCGCAGGGAGAGACATGGAGCCTCTGCACCACAAGACACTGCCACAGCATCTTTGATGCTAAGCATTCAAACCCTCCCTGTGTAGTGGTATGACAAATAAAGACGAGTGGTGGTGGTGGAGCCATGGTGGTCTGGGATGGATGGTCTAGAGGAGCAAAGCTTGCCTCTCTTCCCAAGGGACATGGTCTAGGATGGATGGTCTAGAGAAGCAAAGCTTGCCTCTCTCCCCAAGGGACATGTTTTGTTTTGGCGTGAGCTTGGTGCTGTGTGGCCCTAGCAGGCAGGTATCCTGTCTGATTAATCAGAGCGTATGTTGTGATAGACGGCCAGCGGGAGCAGTGCTGCCTGGCAGCATGCACACAGCCAGGGCATATGCTCCTTTCTGCCTTGCAGAAATATCCAGAGGGGTGCTCAGGGCACTGAGCTTGGTAGGGTAATGATGGAGTGTAGAGGAATAGGAGCAGTAATAAAACCTTATGAATGCAACCTTTCTCATACTTCATTTTCATCTTTCCAATTTTTCTCCCCAAAATGTGAAAGGAAGATAGGAGAGCAACTCGTTGAAGTCATCTGAACCCTCTGAAGGCTGTTTTATGAGTTCATTTATCTGGCTTGCTTGTGTTTCTTTGTAACTTCTTTCTTCTGCCAAGAATAACTCTTAGACTATAGATTAGCTGCTGTACAAATAGCAGTACAATGGCCCAAATCTCCAGTAACGGACTTAATAACAAAGTCAGAATTGGAGGGGTTTGGGACATTTTATTCCAAACTATAATTGAATTATGGAATTTTCTTGCAATTGCAAAGGCAACAACTGTGTGCTGCATATCGTGTAAATGTAATGCCACTGTGTTTTTCCTTTGAGAAATTATTTGTAGGTTTCATTATATCTTACACTGTGTGTCTTGTCAAGAGAAAACAATGTCTTAAACTGAAAATACTCCTTTTCAACCTTATTGCCTTTGTCTGGCACCTCAAGCATCTGCAAGATCTGGTTACTTCGGTTGAGAAGGGATTGTTCATGGTGCATCTTCCCAGGTTCAATGGCACTTGCATATTTGTCCTAAGCAGATGGGCCAAGATATCAAAGTGCAGAGTGATGTGATCCATCACCGTGGTCTCATCAGAGTAGAGCAGGCAAGTTGGGAAACTGAGGACCAGCCCCTGACACTACTGACTTGATTTTATCTTGAAACAGAGATTTCAGTCCCACTTTTTCTGTTTGTTACTTTGTTTTGAGAGACGAGCTACGTTAAAACCCTGAAAAGTGCAGGTGCTTGGCTGCTCTGATTGGTGTGTTAAAGAGGGCCTGGGAAATAATTTTACTAAAGTTTGAGAAAAATGAGTTCAAATGTGGAGGAAACTGTAGCCTGGAACTCTCTGGTTCACAGGCTCTTTGTAAATACACTGTTTTAATTGTGTATTTGAAACCACTGACATTCTTGACTTTAGCTGTCACCAGTGGCGCTGTGTCAGCCCCCACGTACGCTGAAGGGATGCTCGGTTATTGCTGGATTTGAGTAAGGAATGGAAAGGCAGTGTGTGCTTTGTGGGGTTTTGCCCAGGAAATTGATTTTTAAACCTGAATACTTGTTCAGATTTTAGTTTAAAAACCTTAAACTTCAGCATACGGATTGTTTGCCTTTTTTTTTTTTTTAATTTTCTTTTATTTTTTTAAGGTGATGACAGGAATTACTACATTTACTTTTCTACCAAGAACAAATTGTGCACCCAAAATTTTTCTGAGAAAGTAGTAGATCATCTCTTCTTATAAATGCAGGATCCTTATGTAAGCTTGTGCATTCCTATCAGCCTATTTTTCCGAGTAACTTTTTTAAAGCAGGCGAGCTGGCCTGATGCTTAAGGCATCGAGGATGTTGCTTGGCAACTTTGGGCCGTGCATGCGTTTCTGTGGGAGCAGCTGGACAGATGTTTGTATACAGGCTGACTGGGAGCAGCCTGGTGGTGACCAAGAAAACCCAGTCCTAAAGTTATTGTTTCAAGGGATATGTGATAAATTAAACATTTGCACTGCGAGAGGCTGTTCGTGATGCTCATTATTTGCAAAGCGTAAAACACTTTTCGAAAGGTGAGAGGCTGAGATGCCTTTCTGGCTATTTTTCAGTGCCTAGGGGACAGACACATACCATTCATCGTTTGGGTGAGTGAAATTTGTTTAGTTTAAAGCTGTGAGTTGAAGATGATAGTTTTGGTGTTGCCTTTCCCCCAGCTGTACCAGTGTCATTTTCTTGCTATTAAGAGTATTTACCCTTCAGAGATCCCAAGGCAGATATCACAGGGTTGTTTTGCAGGTCTGTGTCCAGTTAGTAATTGGCTGCATTTCAGTTTCAAAAGAGTGGAGTGTGTGACCCTCTGCTACTTTCTGTCCTGATATACAATTTGCTGGGTGCACACAAGGCATCTAGCTTAAAGGTATGTCACTATATTTGCCAAGGTAAAAACACAGAAAACCTGGATCAGTAAGTAACCTCTGATTTTTCCCCGTGGGTACTGATAGTGAGAGTGAGTTGCAGAGGGAGTAAGCTGTTGAAGCAGAAGGAAGAGATGAATGTCTCTTCACTACCTTCGTTTTTACTGGCAGTGTCCCATGAATTGAATGTGAGACTTAAACTGTAATCTGAATCAGATCATGTTTTAATGCATTTTGAAAGCATCTGAGCAGCTGTAAACGTCAGGTGGAGGAGCTCCTGGCTGTGTGCAGAGGCTGTTTGCTGGAGGTGGGCCGGTCCCCATGAACCCCAATCAGGTGGGGGCTGAAGGATAGGGGTATAATTTTGACCAATTGCTCACATAAATAAAGGCTGATGCCCAACATCATCTGATGCCAGCAAAAGCTGGCATAGCCCCCGAGAGAGGCAGTGGTGTGATATTGCTGTCATTCTCACTGCTCATGTCACACCACACCACCCACTCCTCAGTCTCGTATTGATGAGATCTCACAAGGAATCATAGTGAAGAATTGATCAGAATTATTGTTTCTCCTCTTTTTGCAGTTCTAATTTGAAAGGCTTTGCCTGCTTCTTCCCATGGCCTTGATAAATATTTGTAGTGAAATAAATAAAATATATTAATGAATAAGTTAATATATTAGTGAAAGGGGCAGGAGTGGGATGGAGGTGGGAAGGAGCAGCTGGGAAATTGTGGGATTGATGGAGGCATTTCTCCTGTTGGTATTGCAGATGTCTCACTGGAAGAACATGGCAAACTGGGCCAGGGACAGGCTGTGAGGAACAAGGGTGACATCTGGCTTGGTGGGCTTGGAGCCACCGGGCACAGCCCCAGGTCCTTGTTTTGTGACGAGCAGCCACTTCTGCTGTAAAGTTTTGTGCAAGGAAAGATGTAAGAGCAAGATGAGGCAATATACTGGAAACAACTGTGCACTTTTCTAACTAGAGACAGAGAAATTACAGTGCATAAATTGAGGTTTTGCTGTGTTTTGTTTTCTTCAAGAAGGATATTTGATAGATTAAAAACACCAGCCCTTCCCCTTTCTGTGAGTTTACTTATTGTTGTCCAGTCTGGGCTTTTCTACTCTTCTGTCACTCTGAGAGAATAAAAATGGAGACAGATAGCTTGACAGGAAAGATAGTCAGCGAACCTAAAGTTCTTGTTTAGACATGCCAGGTCACAAATATTTTAATTGTAAGGAATCCTTGAGCCTAAAGTAATCCTTCAGCCATTGAAGAAAGCAACCTGGGACATCTTAGCATGTAAGACAACACAGATAAAGGATAAATGTGTTCCGTTTTGAGCGGGCCTTCTTATCTTTTCCCGATAATATTTTAGTATGATGATAAACATAAACATTCATTGTACTTTGAACAAGAACCTACTACTGCTTCCATTAATTGCTATTAACCTTCATTAAGATGAGAGTTGAACTGTGTTGGGTGCTATGCAAACACTCATTAAAGTGCCTTCCCTCCCTGGTAAATCTTGCAGCTAACGAAGACAAATGGTATGAAAGCAGCTGGGGGCTATGCCTATTAACCTGGCCACTGCAAGTCGTTTTATTATAGGTGTCATGAGGAAGAGGCATCTTAAATAGGATTTGTAGAAGGCAGTTATAATTCAGGATGGCATTTCTGTTTCTGATAGTAGTCCATAAATATGAGCATTGATTCTTCTTTGACTCAGTGAGACTCTACCTTATGCTTAAGGTAAACTTCAGCTTAAATCCTTTTCTGAATTAGATGAAAAGACATAGAAGAGCTAAAAATAGCTTTATAACTAAAATGCAAGACTGGGTTTGATGGTACGGAAAAGAATGAAGGAAGCTACTCAGTAAAGGAAAATAGTCTCCATTGACCTCCATAGAGATGGTTGCCATCTGGGAAGCTTGTGGTCCTAAAGTTGCTGATGGAAAATAAGTTGTCCTTGTCTCCCTTATTGTTGGGCTGTTCAGGAACCCTACTGAAATGAAAATACATTTGTACTGACCACATATTGTGTTTCCGGTTTCCTGCAGTCAGTGTATATTAAATCAGACTACAGTTAAACCTTATTAATGACTATAAATAAACAAAATAAATCAAAATTTAAAACCTTAACTGTGATTTAAAGCCTCAGTTTATTATTCTCTCTGAAAGCTAACTCTTGTATGTTTTGATCATGGCCTCAGGTACATCCCAAAGCATCATGTATCCATAAAATGCAGCTACCTTTGGCTCATAATGGGGGCTGGAGAACTGCAGTAGGAGGTAATCCTTGATAATCCAGCTAATGCTTTCGGTCAGAAAGTAGCCACAGATATGAAAGTGGTAAAGGGCAGCACTGAATTAATTGTAGTAAATCTTCTAGAGGCAGGATTTCAGTTGCAAAGCACCGGGGCCAAATTTACTTATTGCTCCTTCAGTAGACTTAAAATGGGGTGGATTTGGCAGTGACTGGCAGAGTGAGAGTTACAGACAACAGACCAAATAAATCTCTTCACTGAGGTCAGTAAACCAGGGTCAAGAATGAATCTAACCTGCTGTGTCACTGAGTTCTACTTAAGGATAGCTCATCTAAAGAAATAGAAGATTTGGTTTGATTTCTAAATCTTACCTTCATCTGTTCATAGGGATCATTCATTCTTAATTATGACAATTTTGTTTCATTGCCATGCAGAAAGTTAAACTGCATGAGTCATGGACAGAATGGTTTGCCTTTAATAAATGGAAGTGGATACGGTAATAATAAAAAAAAAAAAAGGAAAAAAAAATCAGTTTGACTCCAAACCCATCTGCCTGTCTAGACAGTTAGTGCCAAGCTCCTGTCTGCTAAGAAGTATCTTCTTAATAATGCTGTATTAATGCTAGTACTTTTATAGTACTTGCCATTTTTCAAAGTGCTGTGCCCAGCTAATTCGTCGTTGGCTGGACTTGAGACGGCTTTTTGCTGAGTTTGATAGCATTTTTGTGTCTTGCTTTTCTGTTATGTGCTATTTTGAATGCCATGTCCAATCAATTAGGGAATCACAAGAATGTTTTAGGCATCAGTTCCCAGAGCTGGGCAATAATCCTTGTCCCTGTTCTTTTAGGGCTGCCTATTCATCTTTTCCTGGCAGAGACCATGTGTCTCCCCATTCCTCTCCCCTATAAAAAAAAGTCCTTGTAGTGGCCAAATGCTTTGCATAGGACTGTTTTCCTTACGACTGTGTTCCTCTGAGTGGAACCCCATGGGGAAGGGGCTTGTGTGTGTGTTGGCACCTTTTCCTTCCCCACCTCTAATTTACCTGATTCATGTCAAAGGCTGTGTTTGCTATTATTCTTCCCTGTCTTTTTCTTCCTCCCTTTGAAGGGCTTTCCCAAGCAAGTTGCAAGCGTTCACCAAAGGGGAGAAACTGGAACAGCAAAAGGGGTGGATGGATAGAGAGGAGAATGGAAGGCAGAACTTTCCGCCTATTTTACCCCCCTCCCCAGCTGTGTGTCATTCTCCTGAGTGTCTCTGACTCTTGCTCATACAATTGGATCCTGCCATCTCAATAGAGAAAATGGAGAAAATAAGGGGAAGGTGTATGGTACGAGGGGAAGGTGAAGAGAGACCTCTTGTAAGGGCTGAGGAGGAATAGATAGTTGGGAAATCCCTGGCCAAGAGGTATGGTGCTAGTGGAGGGAGAATGAGTCAACTGGATATGAGAAGAGGAAAAGGGATGGTGTAGCAGGAGCAGGCTGGGAGAGATGCTCTGCAGTCACTGAAATGGAGAAGAGGTGGTGTGTGGGTAGTGGCATGCAGGGAGCTCATGTCTGAAGCAGCAAGGTGTGGGGTGTTCAAAGGCTGTGCTTCCAGAGCGACTGCCAGTGTGTGGCATCCTTCATCCTGCCCAAGCTGATGATGTTTTTAAATAAGCAAAATGTAGGAGTTAAAGATTCCTCCATGACAGGTAGCAGGGGCTGTGTGACTTGTTGCCAGCAGGGCCTTATGTGGAGGTGAGTCCTTATATGGGTCTGCACCAAGCCTGATGTGCCGGGAGTTGAAATTAATGGAACTCAAATGGAACTATTTATTCCTAACATCTAGGTTTGAAGCACCACCTCCAGAAAGAAAAGAAAATAGCAAAAATAAAATTTTTGTCCCATAGTAAGGCAGGAGATCAGTCTCTTTTCGTGCTACCTGGACTTGTCATCTGGTGTCTTCCTTTTGTGTAAATGGATACTGCGTTAATTCCATTGAAGTGCAGGGGGATTATGCACATTTCCCACCTGTGTAAAAAGAATATGGATTCAGGCTTGCTATAAATTACTGAAAAAACTTAAAAAAAAAATTAAAAACTGCTGATTCATGTAAACCTAAACTTCCTTGGAGTTTCCTTCTGACAAAAGTCCTGACAAGTTGGGCTACAAACTCACTTTGGAATTAGAAATTAACATTTGAAAGTGAAAATTAAAAAATAGTGTGAGTGTTGAGAGCTCTGAAACTTAGGTCCATACTGGTAGCCCAGAGGTACCAGCTGCCTTTAATCTATTGCGAAGATTTCCTGTTTGTAGGAGCAGTCTGTTAATACCACTTGATGCTTTGAGGTTAAATCAATGTGCTGGAAGCCTTCTAGAGCCTCAGATGAAAGATGCCATTATGTATGCAGAATATCCACAAAAGGGATCACAAAGATTAGTGTGACTGTGGGGTAAATCTGCCTGCAGTAGTACTCAAGGACAGCATGGGTGGCTGGGGAGCACTAATACTCCTGTGATGTGTCTGCTTAAAAGTGATGTCAACACCTTCCTCTGTAATGGGCAGTGCAAGAGCTGCCAAAGCTCGAGCTGGTACATTTTTGCTGGCTTTTTTCACAAATATTTCTTAAGTCTCCTAGCTTGCTTTTGAGACTCAATTTGATTCAGAGCAACTCAGTCCTTTTCTTACTTTCCTCTTGCTTTGGGTTTTTTTTTTCCAAATCAAACCTTGTTAACTCTAATGTGCGTCTTAGCTGTCAGGTCCATTCCCTTGCGATTTGTGATGGCTTCCAGAGCTGCTGGTGGAAAAGAGTATACAAGCCTTGTTATTTCAACTGCGTGACCAAAGGTATGCCCTCTCTTAGTTGATGGCATGCATTTTCCTTTTGAGCTCTCTTTCCTTCTTAGGCACCCCACGGTGTGCCAGATCTGCTCAACGGCACTCTCGCATAGCAGGTGAAGAGGGCGGTGTGTGTCTGGCTACGATTCCATGTGAAATACAAAGCAGCATGGCTTTGCAGGTCTGAGAAATGGTATGCTTCTGCCTACTGTCAAAACCTCCTTCTCTTCTTAAATCCCCCAGAGATGCTGCTAATTAAGAGCTATTCCCTGCTCCTCCCTCTCCCCTTGATTCATGTCGGAGCCCTGAGTATAATTTGGATCTCATAAGTTTTGGGAGCTCTCAAAGTGCTCTATCTAAAGAGAGAATAGGCCTCATTTATCCACTTTGCTGTACCCAGGACTGAAGATGCAGCATCAGACCATATTGTTCTGTTGCTCTTCCACAGCCAAGCCATCACTGCCCTTCCTATGGTCAATTCCTCCTCTGGAAAAGACCAAGTTCAGCTGCTTCTGGTCCCCCAGAGAAGCAAATGAGCTGTGGCTTTGGCCACAGTGATGCAGCAGAGTCTCAAACCCAACAGCCGCTCCTGTGCATGTAGAAGGGAGAAGTCAGTTTTGTGCTCTAAGAGGAGCTATGTATTTACCCCATTGGAATGGTGCAAGTAGATTAATCCCCTCCCAAACTGCTTTTGTATGCACTACAAATTTTTAATGCTTTCTGACATGTGGCATGTTGTGGTCTGTACTGGAGTGCAAACTTGAAAGTCATCTTCAGTTTTACATTATCCCTTTTGGACCAGGAGCTGACGTGCAACAGGACCTATATTTTATTTTTTTTATGTTTTGGCGATCTTGTTGAGGGAAATAGGGTTCATATTTTAAGAACACGTAGTTTTTCACCGAAAATTAAAATTGAAAAAGCTGGTAACACCCCCACCTCCCCCATCAAAACCCCCACGTGTAATTCAAAGCCAGACCTTGCCAGCTCACAGCTTGCTGCATTTAAGTTGACAGGGAGCTTCTCCATCGCGGGGGTTTGCCTGCAACTGCAGCAGCCAAACTGAACTCCCTAAATAGATGGATTCATTTAGCTGAGCCAAAATACGGCTGGGTCCCTCAGGACACAGGTGGGGATCCCTGTGCTGGGTGGAGGTGGCGGGGGGGCTCTATGCCGTGCCCGGGGATCAGCCCTCTATGCCGTGGCCCAGGGAGGAGGGCAGGCGGGAGGGCTGCTTCCACAAACCTGCTGGCATCCAGCTTTTGCCGCTCTCCCCGGC
>VXBQ01006239.1:273141-291242 GCA_013400175.1 Phainopepla nitens | reverse complement strand
TCCCAGGTGCTCGGGAGGGCGGCCCGGACCTTGGAACCCCTCACTCTACCCCATCCCTACTCCTGGCCTCGCGGAGCGCGGCGTGGAAGTGTCGGTGCTCGGCCAGGTCTGTGGGGAAAGGGGAATAGCGAAGCCGCGGGTGCGAGCAGCGTGCGGGCTGAGCGGGTCCGTCACTGCGCCCGCATCCTGGGTGCGGCCCCGCGCCCTTGGGCTGCCAGAGAGGGACTGGCAGGGGGGGGGGAATAGGATTTTGTCTTTTTCGGTTTTCCCATTTTTCATTTGAAGGCGAAACTTCATGACATATAGCGAGAAGCTTAAAAACTCGCACTCCTGTGGTGATCGCAATAGCAAAGCATCCCCCTCTGGCCTTGCGCCGTCTTGATTTAATTTCTCTTGGGGCTGTGCTGGAGGAGCAAAGCGCTGGGTCAAGGTGGTTGTTACTCTCACCGCTGTTCTCCGGCGTTTGCCTCTGTTTGAGGAAGGGGTGGAAAGTATTTCCTCCAGTGAACACGCACGTTGCTTCGAAGTTGAAGGGAAACTACTTGCAATGTTAGAGGTCTTTTCTGTCAAAATGATTGCAAGTCAGAGGCCTGCTTGCCAAAAAAAAAAAAAAAAAGAAAAATCTCTGGGTTAGGTGTGTCTCATGCTCATCTGTTCTTTCACAGCCTGGTGAGCTGAGTGATACCTTTGTGTCTTTGTGTTGTCAGCAATTGTCTCTGTCCATAGAAAGCTGAAAGGTTTGTATAAAGAAAGCAAGTATAATTAAATCCCGTAAAAAATAGGAATATAAGCAAACTACATAAGGCTTGGACTAGTAAAGGTCAGATGCAATTGAATGTATGCTTTTTCTCTAAATCCATGGAGAAGAGTCCTTTCATAGAGTATTAAAAGGTCAAGATCATCATGCTGCATCACTGATGATGTTAAATTCACTGGTCCTGCTGCACCTCTGAGTGTGTACATGCATAATATAGTATAGGCAAATACTGCTATGCTGGTCTCCTTGGGTTGGAAAGTTTCAGCTCTAGTGTAAGGATGAGACCTGCATGGCAATCAGGGGAGGAGAGGAGAGGAGAGCTTGAGAGCACCGCATTGGGGTAAGGGCTGCTGGAAGTTTATTCCTTATGGCACTGCATGAACGGGAAGGCTCCTTCAGTTGCTGGCACGCTGCAGACCTGTTTGCTGCAGCAGAGAACACGAAACACATCGGGGAACATTAAAAATACACTGGTTCTCTTTAATCAGACCAGTACAGCCCCGGCCTCTCCCCTCACTAATTGCCTGCAGTCGCATCCCTCTGTTAGTGGTGCAGCTGATGGCCCTTTCTCCCTAAAGGCTTCCCCATAGGACGAGGAGCCGGTCGGATGCGCATCAGGAACTCATCCCATGGGAGCCCGCTGCTGCGGTGGGCAGGTTTAGCCTTGAGGAGGAGCAGCGGGGGAGGGAGGGCGCAGGGTGTGGCACCCATCCCCAGCCTCCCCCTGCGCCTCAGCCTTGGCGGCTCCTCGCTGGGCAGGGCTGTCTGACTGCTGGAGAGCTGCACCAAAACTGGAGAGGGCTGGTTTGGGTTGGGGTTTTGTTCTCTCTTCCGAGAAGGAACAAGTGAAGGTGAAGCTACAACTTATGTAATTTTTCATTTAATCGGGGTGAAATCTGTTCTCATCTGTAGTGGAAACCTGCTGAATATTTAGTCTTTGATGAGAAAGAATTGTTACTCAGAGATTTTTCTTTGAAATCCAGGAATGGGTAGGTGATAGATTTGTCCCACAGCAACGTGGTTGCACCTATGTTTGCTATATTTGTTGTTTGATACATGGTTGTGAGTTCCATGGGGGTTATGCATGGTTGTTTTCTTAAAATATGTAAAATGTCAATTCTTTGTATTTCAGGCATGATCTTGAGTTAACAGAAAGTTCTTGAAATGTGTTAAATGTGTTATTCACGGTGGGTGACATTCAGACTTGTTTCATGGAAATCTCATGTACCAGTAAATGACTGCTTGTTGTCTGAGGGAAAACGTCAAACCATTTATAAGTGGTTATAAAAGACTTCTTGTCTCTCATGAGATGATGCATCAGCTTTATTTCTTGAGCTATGGCATTCTCAACACGAAAGTGTGAAACTATGTGACTTTGTCACATTGAAATACATCCTTAGTTGAGAATCTGTCTGTGTTCAGTGCATGTTTAGTATAAGTTGGGCTTTGAAAATGAAGGGTCAGTCTATGCAGGGAGGGCTGCCGTGAATGTGCAGGATTTTGTTTTTTCGATGTGTATAGCCTGGCCCTAGGTTTTTGTGGTTTAGCATCTTATTTATCACATTTTTACAGGAAATATGTTACAACTGCAGTGTTTGAATGTTCAAAGTGTTTTGTTCAAACAAAATTTCTCTCTAATCAAGTGAGTATAAATGCATGCATATAACTGAAAAGTATGATTGCTGTCAACTAAGCCAAAAATTAGACTGAAAAAGTGTTTATTCTGGATGATGGATTGTTTTTATTTGGTACAAAAGTTGTAAAGAATAAGAGTGTTACCCGGAACTAGACTTAAATAAGCATCACTAAGCAGTTTGAGTCAGTAGCATAAAAGAAGTCTTTAAAAGAGATGAACCACTGGAAGAATGATAGATTAGCTAGTTTTTATAGCATGTTTCTCTAAATTTTCAACCTCCAGTGTTAGCCATTTTTAATGGCTGGGGAGTGGTCCAAGTCTAAATGAGTATATGGATACATAGAACTGCCTCTCTCAATAGCTGGCTTGAAACACCCAAAGAGAAAGTCTTGTTTTCTTTGGAAAGATCTCCATATCTTAAAGGGAACAGCCCAGGTAGTGGAGAAGAGGAGCGTAAGCACTTTTCTTGGCTTTGGTAGGAAAAAACATATAGGCCCTTTGCTCCCTCCCCTGCCACTCTCAATTGTTGTCACCATCACCATCAGTGCAGAGGAAGCTCGGGAGGATTGCTGAGGACTGAGCACCTCTGGAAAAGCAGAAATGGGTCAGTATTTGGGCCAACTGAGTTAATCTGAGACAGTGTGCTGTATAGACAGCGAAATCAGTATCTCCTGCACCCTTCCTGAGTAATTGATATAATGCAATTTGAGTAATTGTCAGCTTTTTGTCTCTGGAGAAGAATGAAATCTTAAATTTTACTTGGTCTTTGTATCAGCAGAGCTGGCTGTTCTTGTATAAAGTGGATGAAAGCAAAAAGGAAATTATAATCTGTTAAATCATGAATCTGTTTGCATCCTATGGGATGCAGTACATGAAAGAGTATTACATAAAAATGAAAGTTTAAAAAGTTTACAGAAAAAAAAAATGGGGGGGGTTGGGAAGCTATTCTACATAGACCTCTTCAATTTTTACCCTTTCCTTTATAGATCCTGGAAATACTTTGTGTGCCACAGGCAGAGAATCCTTTTCAGTGGCTGAAAAAAAGTACTGAAATGTGCATGAGGATCACCACCAGATGTTTGATCCCACTGAGAAAAGACTTTCAGTTTAGAGGGTTAAAGAAGAATGTGGAAACTGGGGACTTGGAGCATGTGTTGGGGATAAACGGCTAGAATAAATGGAAAGCATATGTGAATATAAAAAAAATATTTTCAGGAAGGGGAAGAGAATGTGAAGAGAAAAAAGCAGGATACAGTTTTGGATACCTGCTCATATGTATGTATTTGTATGAAACAGATGTTTATTGGCAAATGGGACAGGAGGAAGCAGTCACAGCATTGCTCTATTAGGTGAGACTTGGGAGAAGAAAGCTCCTGTGTGGAATACAAAATGGTTGATGATTCTAGTTTTGGGCTGTGTTAAAATTGGGACCACCAAGGTGTAGCATGTGCCCATTGCCTGGCTTTTACTGCAGCCTTTTTCCCAAAACAGGGGTTGGATTTTGTTCCCAGATGGGCTGGAGGAAGCGAGTGAGGGAATAATTTGAGATGGCAACAGCTGACCATGGTGGGCTTTTGTTTGGAGCCCTGTTGATGAACATTGGGATGGTCATGGGAGAGAGGTGGGGAAAACACCTGGCCCTGGGAAAAGACCAGGGCAAGCTGCACTCTTAGGCCTGTGGTTTTCTTCTGCTCTGTAGTTGTGTTCTGCTCCTCCAGTCAGGCTCTTGCCTGTTGCTCCCCCTGCATGTCCCCTTTCCCTGGCTGCAGTCACCGGCTGGGTCCCCCTGGCTTTGGGCTCCTTGGTGGAATCCCTGCTGGAACCTGATCCCCTGACACTCTCCATTCTTCCATCACCCAAGAAAGTGGCCAGGTACCTGCTCTGCTTTTCCTCCTCCTCATTTGGGATTATTCCTTCATATTCCTCATCCTCAGAGCTTCATCCCTCGCAGTAGCTTAGTCACATCACTCTCCGCCTCCCTGGAGGAGGTGAGTAAATCCTGGGAGACAGCCACATGCTGGGGTGCACCAGCAGCCCTTTCCCTGGTGGCAGGAGGTGACACCACTCATGGCAGCCAGGGAACCTGGCACTGCTGGTACCAGTGGAGCAGGAGGACTCCCTGGTGGTGGAGGTTACTTTGTTTAGTCCTTATGAATCTGGGGGCAATTATGTTTAACACCTCCAGTTTCCTAGGATGTACTGGCTGCAAATAAAATCTTGTTTAATAAGCCAGCCAATGTAAACAGGCTGGGAAGAACAGAAGAAGAAAAAGAAAAAAAAACCCAAAACAACAACCCAGCTCTTCCAGACCTAGGAAACATATGTTTATACTAACTGAGAGACCTGTTCTTGCACCCCGACTCGTGTCGGGGAGTATCTTAATCTGCCAGGCTTCCCACGGAAATCAGTAAGCTGGGCTGTGAAGCAAGGCTCAGTTTGGTTTAGATGGAGGTATCAAAATCTGACCCAGCCAAATCATAGCTTAGGTCAGGAAGCTGTAATCTTTCTAAGGACCCTGGAAATGATCACTTCACCAGGTGCTCTGTATTTATCGCTGTTTTCTTTCAATTAAATTACTGCTGTTGCAGAGCAACTGTTGTGGCAGACAGAGTTTAGCCCCTCTGCTCTCAGCATGTGATTCCTGAAGGAGCCCCACAGATGCACTGGAGCCCCTACATACATGGATATATGTATATATACAAAGAAAAACATCATGTGAGAATTATTTGTAGCAAAAAATCTGATACCTCTACTTTGCTCTTAGTAGCGGTTCCTAACCTTATATATCACAAAATACAAGGTTTGATAAAGGTAAAGACAGTGGGTGATGTGTAAAAGTGTGTGCTCAGGAAAGCAGGGTCTTTTAGTCTGGCCAGACAGTCCTGATAGTCCAGACACTGGTTGCACAGAGCCCTTTGTGCGGGGCATCTGGCACCGGCGTTGGCCAGGGACGTTGGGGAGTGTTGTGCAGATGCCTTTTTGGAGGTCAGCATGTCACTTTGTCTTGAAGCTGGCATAAAACATGGGTCTAACTTCCACTTGTTGGACTGACCCAAGGCACAGTGGCTTCTTGTAAGCAGGTTTCTTGACTGATCATTTTTTAATGATCGCAGAGTTTGCTGTCACCACCAAGCGGTTTGGTGTGGCTGACACACTGGAGAGAAGGGATGGCTTTCAGAGGGACCTTGACGGGCTTGAGACATGAGCCCATGGGAACCTCTTGAAGTTCAACAAGATCAAGTGCAAGGCCCTGCATATGGGTCAGGACAAACCCAAGCTCAAATACAGGCTTAGAGATGGATTGAGAGCAGCCCCGAGGAGAAATACTTGGTGGTGTTTGGGCAAGGGATGCTCAACATGAGTCAGCAAGGCATGCTCACGGCCCAGAAAGCCAAAAGCATCCTGAACTCCACCAAAAGCAGTGTGGCCAGCCAGCTGAGGGATGTGGTTCTCTCTACTCTGCTCTCATGAGACCTTACCTGGAATATTGCTTCTACCTGTGGGTCCCCAGCACAGGAAAAGTGTAGACCTGTTGGAGCAGATACAGAGGAGGGCCACAAATTTGATCAGAGGGCTGGAGCACCTCTGCTATGAAGACAGACTAAAAGAGTTGGGGTTGTTCAGACTGGAGCAGAGAAGGCTCTGGGGAGACCACACTGGGACATTCCAGTTAAAAGGGGCTTACAGGAAAGATAGAGAGACTTTTTACATGAGCATGTAATGATAGGGCAAGGTTTTCTAGAGAAGTTGTGCATGCCCCATCCCTGAAAGTCATAGAATCATAGAATATACTGAGTTGGAAGGGCCCCATCAAGCATCATAAAGTCTAACTCCTGTACCTGTGCTGAACACCCCAAGATTCACACTATGTGCCTGAAAGCATTGCCAAAGGCCAGGTGATCAAGGCCAGGTTGGATGGGGCTTTAAGCAACCTGGTCTAGTGGAATGTGTCCCTGTCCATGGCAGGGATGTTGGAACTGGGTGAGTTTTAAGGTCCCTTTCAACCTAAACTATTCTAGAATAATGGCAGTATGTGGCTACTTTAACCATGTGTCTCACTAGGCAAGTGCTGTTGTAAAATCTCAGGAGCAATCCCGGAAGGAGGAACCCAGCTGTGGGGTTGAAGGGTAAAGTGAGATGACAAGGCTTTTTTTTAACCTTGGAATTTGTCTTTTCCATTTCTTCTGTCTTTCCCATTTAGATCATTCCAGAAGACTAAGGTTTTGGTCAATTATATGTGCTTAAAGAGAGAAACACTGTAATGTAGTTTCCACTGTACTGGAGCATTATTCTTGTACAGCTGGAGCTGGCAGCCTTTCATTCCCTTACCACCTCCTTTTTTTTCTCCTAAAAATAGCAGCACACTACAGCAGTATTACAGGAGAGGCAGAAGAATGTTTCCTGAGCAACAATTTTTGCCGGATAGTTGTTGAGGTAGCATCAAGAGCAGATTTGGGGGACGTTGGAGGAAGATATAAACAGGAACAGAAAAAAATGGGACAGGGGCAAAATTGGTATGTAGAGGATGAGGCTGGTCAGTGAAAAGCCTATGGATGGTGATGTTCACTGGGCTGTGTAACAGGCTGCCTGGGGAATTGGGAGAAACCTCAGCACTTGAATCATTTAGGAGTTATCGAGACAGAGCACACGGCAGCACTGTATGGGTAACAAACTCATGGTGCAGCTAGGAGGCGTGGGTGACATGACCTAATTTTCATCTCTGATTTCTATGATTTATTAAAGAGTTTTGCAGACTTTCTCTTAGCAGGCTTAGAGCTGGAATTTGAAGCATGGCAATTAGGAGGATCCTTTAATACTGTGCCAGCACACTGTTGGGGTTTCATCACTTACTTGCAGGGGTAGTGTGCTAAGTGCAGCAAACAGAGGCTGGGGACAGGCTCTGTGCCAGCTTAGATCTGGTACTGACACTGGTTTGCTTTCTGTGTTCAATCCTGCCCTCAGTGCCACTACTTGTATTTGTGGATTATGATCATCTATTCATGGGCTATAGTAGATATTTTGGGAAAAAAAGCTAAAAAAACCCCACCACCTACAGACACTTCTCATGCCAACCTGTTTAAAAATGACACTCTCAGGAAACAGAGAATAGCTGATTTGTCTCACTGTCCTGATCTTGGAAATCCCTTTGTGCCTGGGTTAGAGAAGCAGAGCCAGCAGACCATGCATCTGCCCTCACTGGTTTTCCAAGATAGGGAGAAAAGACAGTACCCACTTCCTTCATCAATATATTTAAATATATTCATCCAGACTTTCTGTCTGCATAAACAATGTACCTATTTTTATTTGCACAAACTAAATATGCCACACAATTATTGTGACAGTGAAATGCTGATATAAGTTACTTGAAAGCTAAATTAAACAGATTTGAAAAGCTGAACTCATGATTCTAAGTGTTGGTGCTAAGGTTGTTATTTCTGATCTGTTACCCATTGACCACAGTTCTTGTGAAACTCAACCACACAGAATTTCATACTTAAGGTTTGAAAGTATTCTATCCTCATCTGCTACTTCTATGACTTAGATTTTTGACTTATTCTTCATTGTGTAAACCTGAAACTGTTTTTCTTACACTTGCATCATATATAAACTAGGAATATTTTTTCTGTGTAGCTTCTCTGCCAACATGATAATGCAGAGCAGTAAAGCCAGTCCTTTTCTCAGCCCTAGGGGACAGTGATTGAATTAAGGATGCAGAGTTGAAGAGTAAAAAAAGTTCCTTCTTTTTAAATTTTTACCAACTTTCAATTGCTGTGCTGTAGGAATGGACATAAAATGTCTCTTGTCATTACAGGGCAATCTGCATCATCTTGGGGTTACACATGGGGGCAAAATGGTTACACTGACCAGAAGGATACCAGCAGCTTCTGGAACAGCTATGTCTTTATTAAAGCACACTCTTTACCTGGCTTTGGACTCCCTCCCTCTCAAGCCCCAGCGTTTTTACCTATCTGCTTTGCAGACACAATCACTGTATTTTCCTCATCACTTGTTCTGAATCACCTTGCCTCACCCCAGTAGAAGTTTGGTTTTTGCAATTTATTTTCCTGTTTCCCTGTGTCCTGCATTTTCCATCATCTGAAGTGCCCCTTTCTAACTCTAGCCAGTGTTTCTTCTATCTAAAAGCAAAATAGCTGGTATGAGAAAAGATGCCTCCCATGACCCTCTGATCCTATGATGTTGCTTTGAAGAACACCATCCGTGTAGTTATGCCTCCTCCTTTTAACCAGTCTGTGGAAATCTGTATGAGTGTTTGATATTTCCATAGACTTATAAGAAACCTTGCTGGGCTTTTTTTTTTTTCCTAAGTAAAAAGCGCTGGCATGCACTAGAAGATCCAGCAAAAAAACATTATGGTAAAAGCTTTGTAACTGCAGAAGAAGATAGCCAGCGCTCTCTGGCTTCCGAGCAGTTATAGAGGGGTAAAACAGATACACTAACTACATTCTGCATTATGTACTTGACTGAAAATGCTTTGCCACCTTTCTATTAAGGCACACCAAGGTTATCATTGTTCCTAACCTGCAGAACTGTGAGTCTGCTTCCTTGATAGTGTCCTCTGTGCCAGGAATGTTGTCGTTAGAAGAAAAAGCTCTGCAGGACAGTATTTGGCATACAGATCAAGGTCTCAGGCAAGGAAATACACTGTCTGTTAATTTTCTAAACAAAACTAGCTCAGTTGAAGGCATGTGTTTTGTATCTGGTTTCCACTGGCTGTATTTTGATTTTGTAAAGTAGATGTGATATGCCATTATTTCTGCAAACGTGACATTGTTTAAAAAACACTAGTTGTTAAATATTTCTTAATTAAATGTTGGCTGCTGAGCCTGAAAGAAACTGTCCAGAAATTCAGAAGGGATAGCACAAACATTAACAGGAGTCTGAATAAGAGTTTACATAATGAACAGAATTATTTCCTATTAAAAAACATACTGGAGATGTGGGCTGCGCAGAATTCACTCTTTGACTAATCTCATGTTTAAGCCCAACATCTTTACATTTCTAGGCAAGAATTCTGCTTTCTGCTGGCATTTAGTCTTCATTTTAAGACCTTGGACAGCCTACATTTTACCTACTTTTCTGAAGCTGTGATGTATAGAAACCCCATTTTATTAACTCTGTGGAGATTTTTAGAACTTTATTTCTTTCTCAACTCTGGTAGGACATGCAATGAGGAAACTATTGATCACCAATACTAGAGAGGTACAAAATCAGGACATAAGAGTAATGTACAGCATTATTTAAGATGATAACACTTTTGCAAAATGCATGGTATCTTCGAGAATTGGGGTGACGAGGCATGATGACAAGTGCATTCCGCCTGAAAAAAGCAGTTCCTTGAAAACTTAGTGTGAGCTTGGAGTATTTCACAGACTCTCCAAATAAGCTGAAATGGAAGGGACCTTCAAGGATCTTCAAGTCCAATTCCTGACCCTGCATAGGACACCCCAGTCATCACAGCATGTGCCTGAGAGTATTGTCCAAACACTCCTTGAACTCTGCTAGGCTTAGTGTTGTGATCAGTTCCCTGGTGAGGCTGTTCCAGTGCCCAACCACCCTCTGGGTGAACCTTTTTCCAATATATAACCAAAACCTCCCCTGACACAACTTCATGAAGGCCATTCCCTCAGGTCCCATCACTGGCAAATGAAGTAGTGACTGGCAACAGGTAAAATTTTCATGCAGTTTCACATAAAAAGTTCCTCAGACTCCCTAGTTCTCCTCATCAGAGCCACCGGTACAGAACCCACAGCTCTTTCCAGATGCAGATAAAGGCCTTTGTTTCTGTCTCCTTCCTTGCAAACCACAGCATTTCTTAACAGTGGGCCTGCTCAGAGTCCTCCCCTGCTTTGGAAAAGAAAGGTAGAAAGTAGCGGTGGGGACAAGGATGAGGTCCTGGGCCCTCCTGGCTGTTGTGCTTGCAAGGGGCAGGACTTCACCCTGTGGTGCTTCAAGGCATGGCTTCCCCTTCTCAAGGATGTTCTGTAGTAGCTCCTGGGGCTGGTGACTGACTGACTGACTGACTGCTCTGCTTGGTCTTTTGTCGTAGGCGCCGCCAAGATGAATAATTCAGTTTGTCAGGTGAAAATTTAAATTTCATCAGTCACACCTCTTCTAGAGTTATCCTGTGATTAAAAATGACAAACGGGTTTCAATGAAACACTGTTTTCATGTTCTCCTAACCTCTCAACACATACGTATTTGAAGCTCAAGAGTGTCACATGCACTCTTCAAAATCCATCTTTAAAATTATATGTTTAATGTAAGGAGGGAGAAAAGTTTCACCTTTGTTTAGAGAGAACTGAAACTGTATCCATTTACACTTAAAATATTGACCTTTCTTGCCTTGCTGCTAGAAGCAAGCCATAGCTGTTCAGGCTTTGAATTTCTGCACCTGTCTGGCATGATCTCTTTGCTGAGAAGTGGTGCTTTTAGACTTGACAAAACCTGAATGATTAATCTGGTAGCCTACCAAAATAGCCTTACAGTAGCTGATAAATCCTGCACAGTTATTGAAATCCATTGAAACCTTACTGTTAAATTGTTAACTTCAAGCAGTAGTATAACATGGAAAACTGATGCATTCCTTTCCTGAAGGTGCCCCACTTTGTTTAAATGGCTGATAGCTTCCAGCAAGGCTTCAGCCTCATCCCCTATGAAACCAGCCTGCAGTTTCATAAACATGAAGACTGTACCTTGGCACTTAATTTTACTCTGCCACGTGATGCAAAAGGCAAAACCAAAGAATGCTGTGACTCCTGATCATATTGAAGGAGACACCAAGGTGGCTGATCCCCAACATCCCTGAGTCTTCATCAGCAAGCTACAGGCTGTGGACCGTCAGGATTGCCAGCTGGCACTTGCCAATCATACTGTGAATGGAGCCTGCTTGCTGTTTTCAGTGGTGGTGCTTCAGCAGTCAAGCAGATGTTACCCTACTCTATAACAGATAGTTTTTGGAGATACAGCCTCTGCTGGGTTTTGGTGTGCAGAGTTGCAGAGCTCTGGGATTGAGGATGATGTACATGTCTCTCCAGCCTTCAGGTTTGGGTTGAGAGAACTTTGTGGGCTCAGAGGCTCAGCAGGTCTCCCAGACATTTGGGGCTCACAAAAATAGCAGCGTTTTGTGGCTGTTTGTGGGGGGGTTTCTGGTACTGGATCTGAAGGACTTGTGGATGATAGGTCTGAACCACACGCTGTGTGTCCACTGGGTGTTACACTGCCTTCACCTGCTTTGTCCAGCTTCCTTGGGGTCTTGTTGTGTCATGTTACCAAAATATACAGCATTTGCTTCAGACATCTTCTCTCTCTTTCAACTGTGAAGCCAGTAATTTTCTTATAAAATATCAAGTCCTCTTGAATACTGCAAGAATAGTACCAGACGGAAATGTTGTCAACCAGCTCTGCTGTTCAAGTAATCTCTTACATGAATGTGAAAAACACATTTTCAAGATTGAAGCGCTAACCCCTATTTACTGTTGCAATCTGAAGTAAGATATTAGGCCTCTCATTATTTTAATTCAGGCTCCTGGTTAAACTTTGGGCTTGAATCAAACAGCTTTGTAAAAGCTGTTGGTTATACAGCTCTTTCTAGTATATTTTCTACACAAAATGTGTAAACATATGCAGTGTTTATGCATCAGTTTTCAAGCTCTTTGCATTCCAGCTATTGGCACTATAAAAATGCATTTGTTTAATTGTTAAGATAATACTACTTGGCCATTTAATTCCCCTGGTAAAAGATGAGACAGTTTGTAAGTGAATGGAAGGGTTTTAGCCAAAAACCTGTAAGGGTAAGAGGCTTTGGTTCTAGTAGCATGGTCTTGGAAATTGGAAAAGGAGCGTTTTAAGGACTCTTAGAAATAAATGATGGATATTAGTGCCATCTCTTAGTGTGGCAGCTGGAAAGTTTAATTATAGGCTGGGAAGTCAGTTAGGGATTAAGGAAAGTGTTAGCAGAAGGGGTGAATGTTAATGACAGCTGTTTGCTGTAGGCTTCAGTGAGGCAAAGAACATATAGAACACAAGCATAGGGGCAAACATATGCTGGCTTTGAGCATTCAAAAACTCCAGGCCTTTGTGCCTTGGCACATGACACCAGTTTGCGTGAATTCATTTTGCCATCTTGCACATGTGGAAAAATTCTTCCTTTCAATTTCAGAGTCCTCAGCACAGGGTAGCTTCTGTTCACAGTTGGAAAACAGCACCTGGGCCAGGGATAAATATAAACTGGGTGAGAAGCATGTACTCATATCCTCATTAGGACAGTGGAATTGGCCTGAGAGAAGGGAATCCACACAATGAAGTGTTTGGGTGTTTGACATCTGCATGCCTTGCACTGGCTTTGCTCTTGTCCCAAACAGCACACTGCCTGTGCCTGCCACTACCTAAACTACCTGAACTAAAACATGTTAGAAACCCCATGACAGGGAGGGTAGGGGTCGTAAGCACGTTTTACCTTCTGTTGCAGACCCACCCCTGCAATTTGAAGGAAACTCCAAGTCCTTTTGCTTCTGAAAGTGATAAATTGGGAAATAGTTCTGCATCTTCTTAGGGTACCCATAAATCCTGTTGTAGAGGTCAGGCACCACTGCTGAGGTTAAAAACAATGCAAAGGGCAAGGAGCGTTACAGCAAACACATCTGAATCAGTCTTCCTGTTCTGTCATTTTCCTAGGTCCTCAGTTTAGGTTTTTTCATTCAAGTACATTCAGTCTGTTCTGAAAATAGCATTTTTTCTCTTCTTCAGGTTTTTCACTATATAAATTTTGTTTGAATGAAGAGGAGTTGGAAGGGATGTGTGCCAGACTTAAGCTTGCTAGGTGCATACATGAGTTAACAAGTCTGCTTTCTAACAAAAAATTGTTTTCTGCAGTAACCAAATGTCATCCTCTGAGAGGACAGAGACTGATAACATAAGCTACCTTTTGAAAAAAACAACCCCTCCCCCCCCCAAAAAAAACCCCAAACCCTAACCCAAGAAACAAACTCCCAAAGGTAACCCAAAAAACCCAACTAGCCCACAAAACCCAAATCAAAAATCCAGCCTTTTTGTTATGAAGAGTGTTTGAAATAGATGTGCAATCATGGCTTGTTGGTGTTTCTACTCTTAGAGAAGTTTGGATTTATCCTTCTTGTATGTGAGTTTTAAAATTGCCTTCTACTCTGCTGTGGTAGTAGACCTGCTGTACCTTATAGAGTGTTATGGCCACAATATTAGAGGAATAAATGCAGAGAATCATCTTCTCCATTAAAATTGAACTAATTTGAACACGTGCATTATTTATAATACATCTCATAGATTTATAGCTGTACATGATCTTCCTGGACAATTAAAACTTGCAGTGCACAAGAATTTATCTAGTTTAATAAGCTGCAAAACTGTCCTATGAGACTTCTGGGTGTTACAACACTGAGGTCATTGCAAAAATAATTCAGCCTGTCTGCACTTAATTTACATGTGACCAGTCATAATGAATGTATGGCTGTGGTGTATAGGGTGGTACAGTGGAGTGCTTGAAAAATAACAAAACAATCTTCATAAAAAAAATGGGAAGCTTTTGGGTGCTCGCCGGTTTTGGTTACAGCTGGAGCTGGGTGGTTGCGTGAAGGGGATGATGGTGTCTTCTGTCCTTGCTGGCTTGAGTGGGTGCTGGGTGGGTTGTGGGCTCCCTCTCTGGCCCAGCTGCTTCCCACTCACTGAGGAGGAACAAAGGTATTTGCACCTCTTGTTCTTGGAGACCTTACAGTCCACGGGAAGCTGTCTGGCATTGGACAGAAAGCACTTCATGCACCGTTTAAAATGCTGGACAAGAATTCACAGCAGGCATTTCCTGTCATCTGAAGTGTGAGCAGAGGAAGAGGAAAAAGGAAAAAACCCTAATAAAATGCATCTCACGCCAGTGATGGTGAAGCGGCATACTTGAACCTGTGTCACTTAAGGTTATGTCAGTGTAGGTCAATTGATGTGCTGAACTGCAGATGAAATAATAAGAAATAAAAAGAATCCTTGTTTTTCTGAAAGCAGCACACTTTTACAAGACTGAAGAAGATTATAAATAGGGTGAAACAGGGAAGAACTTTGAATGTGTGTGTTTTGGAAGTTGTGCCCTTGATTGTGTGTTTGCACGTGAGCAAGAGAAGACATCTCTAACTTGCTCAGTCTGCAGGCTGCTGTGGTTTATTTGCTATTTTCAGTTTTGGATTTGTTTGTTGTTTTTTTTTCCTCCAGTTGATTCTTCTCCCTTCCTCCCCTCGCTCCTCCCACTCCCCCTTGGAAAACCCATTAATCGCAGCTGTAATTCTGAGGCTTAGATGCAGTTCTGGGCACACATGACCCTGCCATGTTCCTGGTCTTATTTACTACTAATGGATTAGAGAAAAAAGAAAGTCTCAGAACCCCACCCTGACATATTGCAAGCTGCTTTTCTTCTTAAGAACTCCTAAATATCCAAGCCCACACTTGCATCCACTTAAACCGGCTTGAACTAGCTTCTCTGCAAGTTTTCAGTTGTCTGAATGCCAGCCATTGTCTACCATTTGGTTGGAATGAGACAGTATCCTATATTGGCCTGTAAGCCCTTTCTTTTCTTCATGTCCCCAGGGCACATTGACTGTCAGTATCAAAGGTAGGAAGAGAAAGTCTCCTTGGTAGCGTAATGTAGGGTGGGGTTTTGTTCCCTCTTGAGAAACCAGTATTGAAATTGTTCTTAAAATACTTTTTAAGGGAATCAGTCTTGATCTCTCTCTTGATTTTTCCATTTTATCATTGGTGAGGCAGAGCATGTAGTTCATTTCATGAGCATATTATGATGCCCAAAATTAACCTAAAATTGCAGTCTTTCCTCACCATTTAACTTTTGGTTCAGTAAGGGTTGAGGCAAATATTTGCCAGCATACTGAGAGGAACCTGACACTTCTGTTGCAAATAACTTTTCCCCAAAAGCACTGCTTGCATTGGAACAGTTTGGGCTCTGGCTTGCAGCCATGGGTTCACCTAAGCATGTTACACGAAGTGACAGGTAGACAGAGGTAATACATATTTTAATGTGCTTGACTCAGCTAGAGACCATAAAGTGAGGTAGACTAGACTTTCCTTTCCTAGCAGACGCGAGCTTGCTCTCACTTTATTAATAAGTTACGACGCTGCCAGCAGTGCCACTCAGGTCGCCTTAATGGCCCTGTGGCTCTTGTAAGTGGACAAGAATGTTGAGTTCCTGCCCTGCTTGGAAGCTGTTCTCAGCTCCTGTGAAACCGTAACAGCACACATGCTGGGGGTCAGCCTGGCCAAATTTCTAATGCCCCCAAGACCTGTCAAGGAACTGGAGTGCATATGTCAGCAGTGAATGGAAACCATAGGTGAAGCTGGAAGTGTTTCCAACTGGTACTCCTTAATATTTTAATAAATATGAGAGTATTGTGGCATGAATGTACTTTGGATACAGGGAGCTGCAGTTGTTCTAACATATATCATGTGCACTCTTGTCACTGAAACTAGGTCTTGTATCGTAATAAATGCTTTAATATTTTGACTCATACCAACAAAAGAGAAGAGATTTTGTAAGTATAAAATTAAAAAAAGAAAAATCAAATAATATGTAGCTATTAAGTGGGGCTTTTGCTTCATTTTTTTGTTGAATAAAACATAGCTAAGGTGGTTTTTATCCACTAGGGAGATACTTAGGCAGGAGTGTGGAGAAGCTGTGGGATTATGAATGGATCAAAGGTTAAAACTAAATTGATAATTGTCATAATATGGTGAAAATATTGAACTTTTTGCTAGCTGGAGGTGTGAAGAGAAGTATTGTTTTCAGACATAAAGCTGCCCTTGCAAGCTCTTTGGCATCAGTGAGGACAGCTGATCTTCAGCTGAAAGTAGGGTTTGGATGCTATTGCTCTGGAAAGAGGTGAACTGATGGCAAAGAGAACAGAGGAGAGAAGAAAGAGCCCGAGAGAGGGCTAAAAATAGGACTTGCCAGAAGAGGCAGAGCAGAGAGTGGTCTGAGGGGCAAACAGCAGCTGTCTCTGAGCTGCAGAGCCATGCTATGCATCCACTGTTGTCAGGGTGAGAGGAATTCAGTACATTTCAAGTGGGAAGAATTAGGTCAGACATTTGGGAAAATTTTCCTAAACAGTAAGGCTAGGGAACCATTGCAATGAATGACCTATGGGGAACATGTAAACTTCAGCATTGTGGGATTTTAGCAACAGGTGACATAAATATATGTCAGGTAGAGTTTAGACAGGGGGACCTGGGAAGAGGACCGTGGATCATTGAAGTCAGTGTGCAAGATGAGCTCCCTAATTAAGATCCAATATGTATCTGATGTGATTGTTTTGTGGTGGTGCTTTTGGCATGTTTGCATGTCTGTATCTCTCAAAGAAAATGTGGTGGCTGCTGCTGTAGGGGTAATTATTGCCATTCTGGAGCTGGGGAAGAGTTAGTTGGTTTCTTGCTTCTTTGCAAACCTTTGAAGCAATGACTCCTTGAGGGTGAAGTGTCTGTGGCCCCAGCTGTAGTAAAACACATGCATATAGTGAAGGTGACAGAGAGCAGAACAGGTTGGAGCCCAGATGCAGGGTACCACTTCCCTGGAGCATTCATGACATCCAGGGGGGTGGATTACCTCATTCATTTTTTAGTTCAGATGTGATGGTCCTGTGAATATTGGCATGGAGTTTTGTGTCCCCACAAAAAACCAGGCTGCCGAGTGAGCAGAAGAGGGGAAGGAGAGGTGAAAAATGTGACTCTGTTGTTAATCTAGCATCAGACATAGCTCTAGGAGAAGCTTGTGGTTGTTGAGTCACCATTTATGATGCTCTAGGGAGTAACTGTATTTCCTACATTTATTAGCTCCTGAGAAGGTTGAATTGTGCACTAAGGTATCAAAGTTGTTTGATATGTTAAACCTTGAAATTATAAATGCCTTCTTGAGCAAATCTTTCCAGTAAGGGGTGAGACAGTTACCCAGTTACCTTATTTTTTTTTTCTGCCCAAACTAGCATATAGTGTGGAATGTAAATAAATTTTACCTGAAGGGTACTGAAGAAAATGGATTGGCATAAAATAATCATTAGTACCGATGAACAGCAGTCCTTTGTCACTTGGCCGGAGAGTCTTGCATAGGGTCCTACATAACATCAGGAGGAAAGATGGCCAAAGCCACTGTCATGGACTTGTTTCCTTGATCTGATCACTTACCTCATTAGCACATGCGACAAGTTTGAAACTCAGCCCACTAAATAGGGTATGGTATCAAAGTCTCTCATTTTGTTTCTGAATTGTAGCATTCTCCCTTAAATTAAGGTAGATTGTAGTGACAGAATTAGTGGTCTGTAGCCTTAAAAACACACCATCAAACATTTAGCAAAGGTATATTTAAAGAAAAGTATGCGGAGAAGGAAATAATTTAAGTTTTAAAGTCATTTGTTGCAGAGTTTGGGAATTGCAGCACCTAGCTTAATTACCTTCATTTCTCCTCTCAAAGTATCAACTTGATACAGAATATATTTTTTAAATTATAATTTTAAATGCTCACTTTCTGTTGAGTAACCTAGACTTATGTGACTGACTGTTTTGAAACCCTAGTGATTTAAAATCTGCAAAGAGCTTTTCTTCCTCTTTGTGCTGCAGGAGTTTGTCCATTCCCTCTTACTCTTTTTTTTTTTTTTTTTTTTTTTTTTTTTTTTT
>VXBQ01006239.1:169803-273121 GCA_013400175.1 Phainopepla nitens | reverse complement strand
ACTGAAACTTTCTGCTGTCTTATTTTCAGCCTCCTCCCTCGTATTTTTTTATTTTTCTGACCACTGTCTTGTGGGGACACTTTAGGCCACCTGTCTGTCCCAATTGCCTCAACCCCTTCTGTCCTGTCTGATCTGCTGTCGTTTCTATGTGTCTGAACTCCAAGAAGGTCATACACATTGCAGAGGAATTGCCAGATCTGGTGACATCCATCTTCAGAGACAGCATAATCCAGTATAACACTGGGTCAGGAGTATATAATGTAATTACTATGGAGCTGTATGTGGAGCATTTCAGGGTTTAATAGGTAAAAAGGGTTAGAGCCTCTTTAAAGATAGCTGTTTTCTTTCTCAGTCTATATTGGATGTTGGTCTGCAAATCCCTGTAGTTTGGTGTAGCTGCACAGATGGTGAAAGATTTTGGCTTTACTGAGAAGTTACGAGAAGACACCGAGAGCTTGCTCTTAATTCCTTACAGAGCTGATCATGGAAAGGACCCTCAGGACTTAACTAGAATGCATTGGAGGTGTGAATGAGCTTCCCGGGCTTTGGAAACATGTGACTAAAATGGTTCTAAAGCATATAATACAAGTGTGACTGGCTCTGGAAGACAGTCCTGCTTTCTAACTGATTTTAAGTGAGATCACTCTACAGATGCCTGGACCCACCATAAATATACTTGTTGTTTGTGTGTTTCCACTCTGACCAATTTGTTCCTAGAAGTCCCTGCTCCCACACCATCCTCAGATCTTGGTTTGCATCCAGCACATGATTTTACAGCTGGTGTCTGTGAGGCGTTAGGGCTGACTGCTGGTATGTGCATTGGAGTTTCGGAGGGGGAAATGTCGAACTGCATTTTCAAGGAATGCTGGGAGAATGTTTTTGTGGTGACAGTGTAACCTAGAGCACACATATCATGGGCTAGCTGCTGGTGCCAATTTAACAGTATTTTTGTAATCTGTAGCAGGTAATTAAAGCTCTGGGGAGCGTGGAAATCCCAGAAGAGTTTAGGTACAAAAACCTAGCTGTCTGATGCCATGGATTTGGTTGTTTAGGCTCAAAAGATTTTAATTTGTATGGGGAGCCAGTGGTTTCCTGATGCAGTGTTCCATGGTGGAAAGTCTTTCACATGATATTGCAGGATGTGTTTTATATTCAAAACTGACATGAATGCCCAGGAGATTAAAATATAAATATGAAATAAATAATCAATTTCAGAAAAACATAAGCTATTATGACTAAAAATTATGTGATGCCTCATCGTCAAGTAGTCTTACTGCATGAGACCCATTTAGCGCCTTCAAAAGTTGAAACACAGGGTGTAAAATTAGTGTTAGTATAGGAAGGAACAAAAGGAAGAGAGGAAGATGAAGCTGGAGCCTTTTTGTCCACTTTTGTCCCCAGGCCTCAGCATGATGGCTCTCATCACACAGAGCTGCCTTTATTTAACTAGGACCCAGCATGAATTTAGGGTAGTTCCTCTGCAATTTTTTTCACTGCCTGTGACTTCTTCCTTCCTTTCACATCTGCCTGAATTTTTGAAGTTTTCTCAATTATTTTAATCCAGCATCAAGGAGCACCTGGAGCTCCTAGTGATGGAGAGCAAGCAGCACTCTGGGATGTGTGGGGGAAGCCATTGCTCAAGCGTCCTGCCTTGCATGACCCAGGTCAGACATCTGCCTCCGAGAAGAAATGATTCATGACCCCCTTAAAAAATTGCCTTTAAAATGCTCAGTTCTGGGGAGGTTTATGGAAAACCTGCTGAAGCTGAGCATGCTGCAGGGCAGCAGTGCCTGTGAGTCTGTGCCAGGGCTGGGAGCAGAGCGTGCAGCCGCAGTGCTGATTTGTGTCTTGCTGGGAAGGAGCAGTGCTGGTGGACACTGGAAATGGCTGTGGCCAGCTGAAAGAGGCATCAGGCAACTGGCTGCAAAATGTCTGTCTTCCTTTCTTCCCTCTCTGAACCACAATGGATGGGAAAAAAGGCTACAAAAATGTAGAAATGAATTCCCTCCAAACCTTAAAAATGGGGCAAAAATATCCAGTCACTGAAAAAAAATCCAAGCAAACACAGAGAAAAAGAAAATTATACTGCTACATTGCTTTTGCAAGTAATAAGCTAGGGAGGGTTTAATTTCCCAGTGAGCAGTCCTTTGTGATTTTTTTCAAGCACTATTCAGTAAAATAAAGCAAAAAACAACTGGCTTCATTGCTGGATTCTAATTAATGAGATAAATCAGAAAAGTTGAGGTGATATTTTTAAATTAAAGTTCAAATTCTCTTTTACTTCATAGGCTCTTCCATCATCTGAGCTGGAATGATAAATGTCTGGTCAGAGGGAGTCAGAAGCCCTTGGAGGAGATGGGCTTGATGCTCTGATTTGTACCTTGTCTGTCTGATTCTCTTGTTTCTGTGAGGTTAGGCAGGTCACCGGCTTGGGAGCACTGAAGCACGGTCTATTTAGGTACTGTATGAAACAAAAAATATTGTTCACAGGTGTTACAATATTTTGGCCTGAGGGTAGTGTGATAATGTAGCACACCTGCCATGTGTCAGCGACCCTGTGCAACTCTTTTTTTTTTTTTTTAAGTTTGAATTTGTTCTATTTTCTGCTCAATATTAGAGAATATGAACTTTAATGATGTGATGCCTGAAGCACACTCAGCTTCTGTGACATTAAATACAACTTTTAAATAGTGAATGGTGCACAGGGAGCCCCATGTGAACATTTGGCTCCAGAGCAATTTAGAAAGGTCAAAACTTCATGTATATGTAACCTAAGTAATCAAAGTCACTTGTTTGCAGAAAAATCAGCCTGTGCCATTGAGGGCTGTTTCTTGCCTTTTTAGTTTCTCAATGAAGTATTTATCAATTGGTTGTAATCAAACTACAAGCACTTTTGCTGTGGGTTTTGTTTTTTGCCAAGATTTTTTTCAGTGAAATATGGAAATGGGGCATGAAGTTGGGTGTGTTTCTGTACAATTCTCTCCTGACCAGCATCTGTGGGATGTTGCTGTATTCTCCATTATGGATTTCTTCATTTCCTTCTCCTCCTCCTCCTCACATCTGCCTCCTTCCTGTAATTCCCTGTTGTTTCTCACTATGCAGGTTTACTAAGTTATTTGTGTATTGTTTCTGGTTCCCTTTACCTTCCTGCAATGCAGTATTTGTGTGGATTAAAGCTTTTTTGTGAGCAGACAGTTTGCTGGAGTCTGCTATAAGCAGCAGTTTATTGTGTTTCCCAGGAGTTCTGCTTTCATATTTTGGGTTTTCTTTGTGGTGGCACTTGGGTTTTTTTTTTTTAATGAATAAGACAACTGTCAGGGTTGGGTTAAATTGTGCATTTCTATAGTTACACCCAGCACTCTCAGAGAGGTGTGTGCTTGCCAGCTGGTGTACGTGAGCTCTTCCAGACTGGAGCCATCTGCAGGAACTGAGCGTGAGTGGTGGGCAGTGGCTGTAATCAGTCCTGCTTTTGGAGCTGGTGGATGAATCCTGGCAGTGAGGGATGAGGGGGGCCGAGCCAGCCCTCCCTCCAGATGCAGGGAAGGTTGCAGCAGCAACTACACCCCATGCCTGGAGACCTGAACAGAGAAATTAGTGGGAAAAATGCAGTTCTCTTCTTCTGCTGGTAAATCCATGTTTGCCTCTGGGGAAAACTGCTTGGATCAGCAGGACAGGAAAAAATGATCCAAAAACATGTTATGATGGCCTGATTTTTCTTCTCCTGTTCAGAAATCAGGGTAGTCTTGGGGTGCTTTAGGTGTTATGACCTCCAAAAGGTGATCTCGTGTTTTCAGGGAACCCTGTCAGTCAGACTCTTCATAAACCTTGCGTGCAAGTGGGGCAGCAGAAATGGCAGTGATTCTGGGCTTTATTGCTGTGTGGAGCCCTCCATTCAGAGAGCAAAACAGACCCAGATACTTTCACTGACTCATAGAAATTGAAGGTAAACAGGAGATAAAAATGTCACCCTGTGCATCCAGGTGCTCTGAAACAGAAGCAAATATATGCGTTTTGTGAATTTAGGGTTGTCAACCCAAGAGCAAGGGGTAGCAAAATAGAAAAAATCTTAGTATCCTTTTACTGCTGCTTTTTTATCAGTATATAAGTGTCCCATGATGACTCCACGAAGCTATAGATAACCTCTTCTTGACTGTCATTATAGTTGATATGCTGTCTACTCTAAATCCCACTTGATGCCAATCACGTTCTTGCTCCAGTGTTAGCAAATGCTTGATTACTTTCTGTCTGCATGAAGCTAGAATGTATTGCAGGGCTCTCATCAGCCCCTCTTTCTATTCCCTTTCCCAGAGTAAACAAAGCCAGGTCCCTAAATGTTTTTCCACTGGTCACATTTTCTAAAGGTGCTATTGCTCTTCCTACTCCCTTCTTGACACTCTTTAATGCATATTTTTCAAAAAAAAATATGAATCCCAAACTTAAATATATTCTGCTGTATACCTCTCTGGTGTGGCAGAAGGCAGAACACTTCCAGCATTATGTCCCACAGAAATTCATCAGACCAGCATGCTGCTTCATTCTTGCTGCCTAACCCACATCTTCCTCATCACTGAGATCCCCACTGTGCTGCCATTACCCTTGCAAGAATGTAGTCAGATTCATCACACATATGGTTTTCTTTCAGACTGCTTTGCTCTTCTTTAAGTCAGGTGAGGATGCCAGTGGTGTATCCCAACCTCATCAGTGTGATACTGAGCATGGATCAGGCACTCTCCCATCTTCCACTGACCTTCAAATAGCTGTGATTCATGAAATCAATTCATTTTCACAGGTTGTCATCATGGTGCTGGTAACTTTGTAGGCTAGATAGGCTAGGCTTTGGGGTTTTTTAATCACTTGTACACCTTTCCACCCCTCGCCCTTCCTTTTTTTTTTTTTTTTGTGATAGTGAAAGCTATTTCTGTAGTTCACTCTTGAAAAAGTCATGTGGGGCTGTTTTAAAAGCCTCTCTAAAGATAGGCTCTGTCATCTGTACTACTCTACATCCTTTTTATCAGCTGGGACAGATGCCCTGTCAGGGAGAGTGAGAGAGGCATTACTCTAGTTTGACATGACTTTCTGATACATTCATGTTGGCCATTTGTTTTGTTTTGTTCCTAGTCTCATTATTTTTACAGGATTAGAAATCCTTTAGCAGTGTGCTCCAGTAACTTTGGTATTAGAAGTACTCTGGCTTTTCTGCTTCCACTTTCCTTTGTAAGACTGGGTGCTGTGTTTGGTCTTTTCATTTCTTTTAGACCTTACCTGGCCTCACTGGCATCTGCATAGCAATGGTTAAGGGTTTAAAGATGATTGATGGTGGTTCCCCAAGCACTCTAGGGACATTTTCAGTGCTTCTGCTGACTTGAAACCACCTGGCTGACTGATGTGTTTGCTCTGTTCTTCCCTTACTCCATCCAACCTGAACTTGCACATCCTGTGTGTCAAGTGAAATATGTCCCCATTATCTGGTCCCAGCTAGCTGCTGTGAAATGAGGCACTGGAGAATTCAGCCTTTCTCATGTTTTGTAACATGTCTGATTTTCCTTCTAATGTATTTGTAGAGACTCTCTTATCATTTGCCACATCTCTTTGTTAATTCTAAGTCACTTGACATCCTAGTCTCCTTGGCATCCATTTCTCCTTTTACGTTCTTCCATCCCTGAGTCACGTGTCTCTGGTTCTGCTTTGGTACAATCCCTTTTTGATATATTCCTCCCCAGGTCCTCTCAAAGCTTCTGATAGTATTTGTCTCCAGGATTGCTAGGTGAAGTTTCTCCAGGAACTGCATGTTCATTTTGTGGCTATGCTGCCATGGGATGCATGTGTGCCTGGGGTGAGGGAGTTTTGAGTCCTGACAGGTAACCCATGTCTGCAGTTCTCTTTTTGTCCCCTTTGAAAGGTGTGTCTGGTGGTTTGAAGATGCCTTCTCCATCTCCTACAGATTGCATTCCTCCTTCCTTGGATGTTTCCTCTGATTTTCCTTTGATCTTCATCAAGAAACTTTAAAGAAATATATATTATGCCCCTTTCTAGAAGGCCAAACAAATATTTTAAGTCCTGCCATATCTTGCAGCACTTCCAACCAGCTTTTTTTATAATTGCTGATTAACACCTCCGAGCCCTCCCTGCAGTCTCTCTCCTGCATCTGTGCTTGGGCCCATGTCCTCAGCCACAACATCTGTTAAGTCATTTAACCTGAGGCATTCTCTGCTGGCACAATGGCAGCTCATCCAGATGCTTAGCACCTTTCTCCATTGGTTTTCCTCTTGTCTCTTTTGTTATTAGTTTTTTGACTTTATTTTCATGGGGATATTTTTCTTTGTTTTTTTGATGTGCTGATTCTAATGGGTTTGTGGTTGTATGTGTACACTTAAGATGCACTAGTGAGCTCTCAGACAGCCAGTGTGTTTGTGCATTGAAGCATAAGGGTTGCACTTGCTGGGCTGGAGCCTCGCAGCCGTGTCAGGCAGATGGGGCACCCATCAGTGCCCAAAGGAGGGGTGTTGCTTCCCCTCCCCATCCTGGGGCGATCCAGCCCTCCCGGCTGAGCCAGGCCCCCAAAGTCACACTGGTGCCACCATGAGAAAGGTGACAGGAACATGCAGTTGGGAGGGGGCACCCAGTAGCCCATTTTGGGGTTGTTCCCACCTGTATCCATTCAGGACACATCTCTGCAGTTGCTTTGGCTTGTTGGTGTCCACTGAAGCAACTGTAATGCCAGGGAAGTGCCTCCTCTGTGAGGCTTCCAGTTGCTGCTGGCACTGGTGATGGGTCAAGAGCGAGCTGGTTTTAACTCTTGGGGACCCTGTGCCAGGCATTTGTGGCTTGGGTGCCTCCTGCTTGTGAGGGTGAAACTCATCCACATTAAAGAGAATCAACAGAAAATGATTTTCCCAAAAAGGATCCCAACTGCAATGAAGTGAGCTGAGGTTCAGGCAGTTTGGTGAAAACAGTTTATATTTCAAGCTTAGAAGTCGGCGTTTTGGTGTGTATTCTTTTCTCTAAACATATATTGGCATTTCTGTCACTGCTCATTGCAGCAATATTGTTCTCCATATGCTCTTCTCATCAGCATCTCATCGTTATTGGATAAATATGTCTCTCATTATGCAGAACATTATTTTTGAAGTATGGAATCATTATTTTGTTACATAATTTCCAAATTTGGACCTTTGCAAAGATCTATAACAATCTTCAAGAATTACTGTAATTAAAGGAGAACTTTCTACAAAGAGAATTAATTAGATCAAAGAAGCATTTAAATGTAAATCATTAATCCGTGCATTACAGGAAATAGTTAGTGGCTATGTATAGTTCATTTAATTATACTTGGTTCAATTTTGTTTTCTCATTACATCACAATTTATTTGGATTTAATTTGCAATTTCTAGTCTAATGTGAATTCTGTTTGCTTAATATAGTAGATATTTTCTCTAGGACGTATTTATATATAAATAAAGGTTTATTAATGACTGCAGCATTAATTAAACTGTGGGCTCTGCTGTCAGTTAGCTGTGAATTTTGTTGCTCTGTGGATGCAACCCAGAAGGTCTGTGCTCTGAAATCGAGAGGTAGAGTCTCAAGTTTTTGAATGTATGAACTTAATTTATACAGTAGGTTGGGGCTGTTACTTGCTGCAGGGGACCAGGTGACACAGAGGACAAAACGTGTTTTGGTTCCCTTATGGAGAAAAGTAAATTATGTTCTCTAAATCTATAGTGAGTAGTTGGTAGTGGAAATGGGAATCTCCCACGCTGCAGTAAGTTGATAGCTGAAGGAAAGAAGGTCTAGGTGTTGTGTCAGGTTTTAGGATGTAGGGGTTTTGCATAAGGGGTTTGCAGGTTTTGTAATCCTTATGTAATGTCTTTAGGTAGTGTGAGGGTAGGAAGAGATTTATTTTCATTGATTTGGTCCACATTATGTATAAAATTATTATAGAATGCCATGTTGATTTTTTAAAAGTTTTTCAATAGTTTTATAGTATATTAATATCTATACTCCCTTACCTGTTGTCAGCAGCACTAAAACACTGATATTTTAATATTTTACTGGTATTTTTATTTTACACTGGTGAAAGTGCATACATTTTTAACTTAAATTCTTAGTAGTAGATTAAAATAAGCTAGTTTGGGGCTTTCCCTCTCCCCCCCTCCCACCCGTCCCTCCCTTTAATCAAAAGACTTAATTTTCATTCTGATTTTCATTCTGCAGCCAAATGTACTTTGGCTTTAAACTATCCAGTAATAGCAGTATCTGTGTTAAGTTTGGACTCAGTTAATCTTTTGAAATCTTTGAATTTGGCTTGTAAGCCAAAGCGTAGCTATCCAAGAGCACATCTGGCTTGCATACTATTACCTCATTTGTATAAGTTAGTGCTCCCAGTTTCTCTTCATTGCTTTGTTTTCTGTTTGCTGGAAAGGGGAATTTGATACACAGGCTGTGCTGGTGACAGAAAAAGTNCTTTTTTTATAATTGCTGATTAACACCTCCGAGCCCTCCCTGCAGTCTCTCTCCTGCATCTGTGCTTGGGCCCATGTCCTCAGCCACAACATCTGTTAAGTCATTTAACCTGAGGCATTCTCTGCTGGCACAATGGCAGCTCATCCAGATGCTTAGCACCTTTCTCCATTGGTTTTCCTCTTGTCTCTTTTGTTATTAGTNTTTTTTCTTCCTGTGCTGAAATTCACATTAGAAGTCATGGTTCTGGTGCACAGCCAGCCATAGTAAATAAACAAATCAAATAAGAATAAGAAATTCTCAGCCAGCTGCGTGCTTGATAAATGTTTAGGCACTACCAACTATTCTGTCAGGTTTGCTGCATACAAACAAAGGTAGAGTAATATTTATGTTAGTAAATTTCTTAAGATTACTGTTATTTCTTTCAATAAGTGAAATTACCTCTTCCTAGGAGGATTGTTGTGCTACTTATAACAAATGAAATGCTGTCAGAGTTCATGCGGATAAGCAGCTGTTTGTTGAGGAAGGAAAAACAACTTATTGNTAATTTCCAAATTTGGACCTTTGCAAAGATCTATAACAATCTTCAAGAATTACTGTAATTAAAGGAGAACTTTCTACAAAGAGAATTAATTAGATCAAAGAAGCATTTAAATGTAAATCATTAATCCGTGCATTACAGGAAATAGTTAGTGGCTATGTATAGTTCATTTAATTATACTTGGTTCAATTTTGTTTTCTCATTACATCACAATTTATTTGGATTTAATTTGCAATTTCTAGTCTAATGTGAATTCTGTTTGCTTAATATAGTAGATATTTTCTCTAGGACGTATTTATATATAAATAAAGGTTTATTAATGACTGCAGCATTAATTAAACTGTGGGCTCTGCTGTCAGTTAGCTGTGAATTTTGTTGCTCTGTGGATGCAACCCAGAAGGTCTGTGCTCTGAAATCGAGAGGTAGAGTCTCAAGTTTTTGAATGTATGAACTTAATTTATACAGTAGGTTGGGGCTGTTACTTGCTGCAGGGGACCAGGTGACACAGAGGACAAAACGTGTTTTGGTTCCCTTATGGAGAAAAGTAAATTATGTTCTCTAAATCTATAGTGAGTAGTTGGTAGTGGAAATGGGAATCTCCCACGCTGCAGTAAGTTGATAGCTGAAGGAAAGAAGGTCTAGGTGTTGTGTCAGGTTTTAGGATGTAGGGGTTTTGCATAAGGGGTTTGCAGGTTTTGTAATCCTTATGTAATGTCTTTAGGTAGTGTGAGGGTAGGAAGAGATTTATTTTCATTGATTTGGTCCACATTATGCATAAAATTATTATAGAATGCCATGTTGATTTTTTAAAAGTTTTTCAATAGTTTTATAGTATATTAATATCTATACTCCCTTACCTGTTGTCAGCAGCACTAAAACACTGATATTTTAATATTTTACTGGTATTTTTATTTTACACTGGTGAAAGTGCATACATTTTTAACTTAAATTCTTAGTAGTAGATTAAAATAAGCTAGTTTGGGGCTTTCCCTCTCCCCCCCTCCCACCCGTCCCTCCCTTTAATCAAAAGACTTAATTTTCATTCTGATTTTCATTCTGCAGCCAAATGTACTTTGGCTTTAAACTATCCAGTAATAGCAGTATCTGTGTTAAGTTTGGACTCAGTTAATCTTTTGAAATCTTTGAATTTGGCTTGTAAGCCAAAGCGTAGCTATCCAAGAGCACATCTGGCTTGCATACTATTACCTCATTTGTATAAGTTAGTGCTCCCAGTTTCTCTTCATTGCTTTGTTTTCTGTTTGCTGGAAAGGGGAATTTGATACACAGGCTGTGCTGGTGACAGAAAAAGTTTAAGGAACTTGAGTGTTTTTTTTCTTCCTGTGCTGAAATTCACATTAGAAGTCATGGTTCTGGTGCACAGCCAGCCATAGTAAATAAACAAATCAAATAAGAATAAGAAATTCTCAGCCAGCTGCGTGCTTGATAAATGTTTAGGCACTACCAACTATTCTGTCAGGTTTGCTGCATACAAACAAAGGTAGAGTAATATTTATGTTAGTAAATTTCTTAAGATTACTGTTATTTCTTTCAATAAGTGAAATTACCTCTTCCTAGGAGGATTGTTGTGCTACTTATAACAAATGAAATGCTGTCAGAGTTCATGCGGATAAGCAGCTGTTTGTTGAGGAAGGAAAAACAACTTATTGGTTTGCACTGAGAGAGGAATGTTGTTTCCTGCCTTGTAATTTAAGTATTTTCTACCCGCGCTAGATGGAAGGAGATAAATCTTAACAATACTCTCATCTGAGGAGTTTGTAAGAAATGGGATTTGCAATGTGTTTGTTTTGCTTCTATTTACACCTGTAAGAGAACAGGATGAGAAGAACAGTATTTTGTTCTCAGTATTTGTTATTAAATTTGTTGCATACTTGGGAAAATAAAGACATTTGGAAATGGGCAACCTTGGATTAGTTAAATCCATCTGCTGTCTGACTAATGATAGTAATATTGTATCCAGGGAATCTCTTACACTGAAAGATTTGATAAAGCACACAAAGTTTTCTAATACAGCACTCCTAAAGCCAGCAAGAACTCATGGAACTGGAGAGAAAACCAGTTAATCCTAGAGAGTAACTCAGTATTTTAAGGCTATGCTTCATGCAGGAATGTTCCAGAAGAATGTAAGAACCACATTTCTTGTTCCCTGAGATTTAAAATTATAAATGGCAGGAAAAGTAAAACTTGTTTGCATCTCATGCTACATGAAGTTGTGGTTTATGGTGCTAATTTAAATGTCTATTTCCATGCTTGCAAACAGACAGGATACAAACATTCATTAGGAAGGAAGCTCCACAGGGTGCAAAAATGAGCTTTCCGAGGCATGGTGATGGCAGCTGAAGGAAGGCAGACTTTTGGTTAGTATTGGCTGTCAATCTGATCCAATAAAGAATAATACCTCTTTCTAAGCAGCAAGTATGATAGCTACTTTTTATTTACACTGCTCTAAGTAATATCAAGAGGGGGAAAAATGTGTTACAGCTTACTACATGCATTACAATCTGCATTGGTCATAGGTGCTCTTTTGTGGTGTTTGAGCAATGATTTTTGTAGCTGTTAAGTTAGGTTTTGGAAACTTCCTAATTCATAGTTTCTGTAAAAGAAAACTGAACACATAATTTGAGTTTATTGAAATAATGATTTGATTAATTTGCATTTTCTCTCCTCAAACACTTGTACAAAACAGGTGGGGGCAGGTGGGCGCAAACTTGAGACATTTGTGGAGACCTGGGTGCTTTTAAAGTGAGGCAAATATAATGAGTGTCAGATGAAGAATAGTTTATTCCACGCTGATTTGACAGATGGGTAAAGCAAAACTCTGAGAGATTAACATTGTTGTTCAATTTAATGTTTAAAGCATACAAAAAAGAATGGCTTAGGAGAATTGAACATGGAGGATGGGTTTGCGTGATCTACATTGGAGGAAGTTGTTTAGGCTTCCTTCGTAGCTAGCTGAAGTCACTCTAGTATGTGATTTATCTCAGCTTAAAGCAGGAATTTAAAATAGGTCAGATGAATCCCTTTCTGAAACGTCTGTTTTTCTGCTCTGCATTTAAAGTGACCATCTCAGATATGGACAGCTGATGTTTGATTAAATGAACACCTTTCTCACTGTCACATTTTAAGACCAAAGTTAATTATTGCTTTTTGTAGATGCTAAAGACAATTTGTTAAATAACACATTTTGAAAAGTATTTTTTTATACAGTTGTGCCAGTATGACTGTAGAAATTTACAATGTGTTTCTGAACAAGTGTGTCACATGTTAGTACCTTGCAAATGTGGCCTGAAGCATAAATCTGCCATGTATGCTTTGTAGTTCTGCTTCTCTCTCGTGCTGTTTTGGCTGTCAGGGGAGTGGGAACATGCACCCCCCCCCTCCTCACACACAGTGCAGGAGCTGAGCACAGGCTGAATGCTGTGACTTGCTTTGCTCTGCAGAGACGTGTATTCACTGGAGGTCTTAGCCTTTAAAGTGCAGAATACACAAGTGAGTTTGCAAATAGTAATTGGCCTCATTTAAAATATTTTCTGTCAAGCAATTTAGCTTATCAAATATTTAAGTTAAGAAAAAGAGAAAGGTTTGTATTTTTCTTATGTTCTATAATAAACTTGCTTCTACTAGTAAGCATTGTAGTGTATGCTAGGAGTTCATAGTGACTTCCTCGAAGATGAATTTGCAGATGTATGTTTTGTGGAACCACCTATAATTACACTAATTATAAGCCATGGTTACCAGGTTAGAGAAATCATGTCCTGATGACTAACAGAATAGATTACAGCAGACTGGTTTGCCTTCAAGTTGCTTAGTAGCAAACTAAAGAATAAGTTTGTGAGGTCTGAGAACATATGAGTAACAAACATGAAAGTAACAAACGCTCCCTTTGCTGAACTGATGCAGAGGCTGCTTTTTCAAATACTTGTTTTGATTAAAAAATCACAGAATTTTTTAAACATTGGGGTTTGCAAGTATTTAGTTTGAGAATTGGGTGCCAGCCACATATTTGCAATAAAACTATTTAATTGAAGTAGTTAAAATTCTGAATGAATATTGCTAATAGTTTCATTTTGATTTAGTACTGGACAAAGTTAAGTACAAACACAGACTTTTCACATTCAATGAAAGTTGTATTTCCTTTACTTTAAATCTAACACAGAATGACTTAATGGAAGTCTTTATGTTTTCTTTTGGATGCTCTAGCACTTAGAAAGAAATGACGGAAGTGTGGATGAAGTCAAGTAGGAAGGACGGAACTGGGTTTAAGGGCAATTGTACGTTTGCACTGTTGTTGGTGGATCCATTTCAGATGTTTCTAGTATGTACAGAATCATAAAATCATTTAGGTTAGAAAAGACCTCTAAGATCATCTAGTTCAACTATTAATATATTGCTTGGAAGCATCAAAAGTACTTGAGTATATTTCCAAAAGGGAATGCAGATGTTGAGAATCTCAAATCCTGTTAACTTCAACATAAAGGACAAAAGATTTAAATGTTTCAAGTTTCCACATTGTTTAGAAACGTAAAGTCCACTGGGTTTTGTTAGATTTAAGGCCCAATGTGTTACTCGCCATTTATGAGTTATGAACTACATATTCTGTATTTAACTTCCACATAAGCCCTATAATGTCTGTGCATTACTATGTAGAGTAAGATTTTTTGGCAACATGTTTTTTCCCTAGAGTATGGATGCATTTAGATCTGGTCTTTTGCACTAGAGAAGGTTTTCTGGGGATCCTCGTTGGGCCAGTGTGATAGGCGTTTAAGTTTTAAAGGCGGAGGATATTAAGACTAAAACTTTCTGATCTTTCTTCATTTTGTATGCCTAGCTTACAAATTCCCAGCTATGAGATTGTACTCACTAGGCCCGCTCGCCCTGTCTTGCAGAATAACCAACCATGACTACAGAATCGGGATCAGACTCCGAGTCCAAGGATAAAGAGCAGGATCAGGAGGAGAGCCCTGCGCAGGAAGGGGCAGTGGAGACCCAGCAGCAGCCGCAGGACCAGCAGCAGGACCAGCAGCAGCAGCCGCAGGACCAGCAGCAGCAGCAGGACCAGCCGCAGCAGCCGGGTGAGGAGCACCAAACGGCGCTCGAGCAGTTCTCGGCTGTGGCAGCGCACAGCACGCCGGTGAGAAAGGAGCAGGTAAGGCAGCCCGTGTACGTACACTCACTGCACACAACCGGCTGTGTGCCCACCTGCTGCTCCCTCCCAGGAAATAACCCGCCTGGCACGCTGGGAGTGCACAAATACATTCAGATACGCGTGGAAGGGTGTTTGATGGGATGCTGTGGATCAGGGCTGGTTGGTCTTTCACGTTTAAAGAAAAATAGTTCTCGTGCAGAATGTTTTTAAATTCACGGGAGGTATTTCTGCCCCCAGTGCTGAAATAGGAGGACAGTCTCATTAACTAAGCAGGAAACATCTTCGACCTTGCGTTTGCATTAGATAGCAAACAGTGTCACTTTTTATGAAGCTGAAAATGTTTTCAGAGTTCATTTCTTTTGACACCTGCTGAACACTGATTTCATGCTTGCTTGTCTGATGTGTGAGCCATGAAGAATCCGTGGTCCCTTAAGTTTCTCGTGGGTCTGAAATGACTGCATTATAATTACTTGAGCTATTCATGTAATAGGTTTCAGAAGAGCTATTGCGTGCTTTTCCATTTAGTTCATTGTTGCACTTATTAAATTTGCGGAAGCTGCTTTCTTCTTTCCGTTAATAATTTCCAGTCAATAGGATTAACAGGCATTTTTCTTCATGGGTAAGTGACACACAATTAATGAGGTACCTGCAAATCGCTTCCCTTAGCTCCGTAAGGTTATGACCCTCATCTGATCACATTTACCTTTGGAGAGAGGAATAAACCAGTCTAGCTCCTCCTCTTCTCCATCCATTTAAAAATTCTGGCTGTTTGAAGTGGACTCCTGTTCTTCTGCTTGGTTGGGGTAGACAATGCTGGTGAAGCAATTTTGATCTCTCAAACAGATCAGAAGTTTCCTGCAATTAGTTTTGGGCAAAGCTGCTTGTCCAAAAGAGACAGGTGTTGAATAAACTGCTCATTGATTAAAAGTGTAATTCTATCAGTCTTAGGCATAAGTATTATTATTTATATAGATATTTTTCCAGACATCTTCAGTACATCTTTCCGCTTCAAGTTTCTTTTCATGTTAAAAATTTAAAACTAATAAAAACCAGCAACAACCACAAAAAAACCCCAAACCCTAATTTAGACACCAAGCCTGTCCACATGTGTTTAGAGGTGTGAGGTGCTCTCATGTGCTGCATGATCCCTTTCTTAATCAAAGATCATCAGTGAGCTGGTTTCTGTGGAAGGCAAGATAGAAGAACTGGGTTAGTGAGAGGGATATGTGACGCCTTCCTGCTGAGATTACCAGACTGAATCCAAATGTCCGTGCTGTAAGCAGACTGCCAAATCCAGCTGCACTGATAGGCCCAGCATATTTCCTAGTGGCTTAAGTGTCTGTATCTCAGGAGAGGATCACTTAAATGCAGCACTAAGAGACTAAGCTGTTTGCAATGGTGTCATTAAAAAGCCAAAAACTGAAGGGTCTTATTCTATCTCTTGCTGTCTATAATTGCAGGGAGGAAGCATATTTTTGCTCTTGCTTGTATGAGAGAACTTTGGGAAGGAAGATTTAAGTTACCATTCCATGCCAGTAACTTTTCTTTGTCATCCTATGCACATAAAACCCCCCAACATTTTAATGTAGGTGAATAACTTTTCATGTTGAGATTAACAGGTAAATGAGTCCTTCCTATCAGGTGTAGTAATGCAACCTCAATTTCTGCCTGCCTTCCTGTCTCTTTCAAAAAGAGAAGGCAGCATCACACCAAGTTGGGCACCAAAGTTTCTGAGCAACTACCATAAGTAGATGGGATTAATGTGTTTTGCAAGTGTGGCAATATCACTTCATATCCGAGGGAGAAGCTGCAAAGCATCCAAGATCAGTACTGCTGAGTGCCATGACTCCAGAGGCATCCTTTGAGAGGAGGTCCAGCTTTAGAAGGGCTTGAACATACTGAGTCATACATGAGAGAGATTATGCTCAAAAAATTCAAACCCTGAAGCAGCTTCTGCTGCATTAGAATTTAGTCCACAGCACTTAAAAATACTGCAAAAATAGAGCACAGAAACTACAAAAAACCAGTGCAGGAATACCTTGGAGAAGAATGTAGGAGCAAATGAAACTATACTTGCAGAGTACAAAATAATTCACTGTGTACATGGGTCTTTCTCTGGCCTTTTTTTTTTTTTTCTAGATTTCAGGATGTCAGGTTTCTTTAGAAAGAAGAGACTTAATACAGTCTGAAGGTACCTCAATGCCCGAACATGTCAACATAGTTTGGGGGAATCTTCTCTAATAGTTCTTGGCATGTTTTGTTCTCCAGACAAATGAGAGGAAAACCTTTTGTATGATTTTAACCTAGACACATTCCCCTGATCTTAATGTAGATGGGAACCTTAACAAACCAAATAACCTCAGTAATATTTTTTAATATTTATAAATAAGCAAAACTCTGCAGTAGTCTTGATATATTGAGTGTCTTTGTGAAGGAAAATAATGACTAGTCCATTTGGATTCAAATAAATCGCTTGCAGGCTGAGTATGGTTCTAAGGTTTAAATGAATGATGGGTGTCCTTGTTGTGGATTTTTTCCTTAAGCAGGTTTTCTGTTTTCTTGAAAGAGTTTAGTTCCATGCTGGGGTATTTTGCTGGTTGGTTTTTGTTGGAGCACAGTGCTAACTCTCACATGAGAAACGTAATGAGCTACTGGGTAAGAGTGCATTTTTTCCCCATCACTGGAATTACTTTTTTTATCCACATATGTGCACGTGCAACTTTCCTGGTAGATTTCTTTTGACAAAACATACAGAAATCATCACAGCCTCTCTTCCCACTGGCAGCAGTGCAGCTCTGCACAGAGGCCCAAGCAGGAGGCATCTTCAGTGTTGTTTATTTCTCGTTGCACAAGGCTGGACCACTTGCCAGCTGGCTGTGGATGTGGTAGAAGGCTAGCTGGCCTCAAGCCTTGCTGCGAGCCCAGGGGGACTCTCCCTCCCCATCACAGCTGCTGTGAGTGTGCAATGCTCAGCAAACAGCTGATCCACTTACATACACTGTGCCTTCATCTCCCGCCAGCTTCCAAGGTATGCGAGGACCTTGACATCCAGGCACAGAGCTGGTGCCCATCTGCTGGAAGGAGGAATCCCTCTTGTGCTGGAGCTAGATAAGGGAAGAGATGGCTGATGCTAGGCTCCTGAGGAAGAGTGTTCATGGCCTGGGGGACATAGATTTTGAAAGCAGCTCTTGCCTTTTTATCTTTTAAGTCCACTTCCTTCCAGTTTTCCTATACAGAAAAGCCCAGTAGGTCATCGCTGTGTCCTCCTTGCAGGGAAAGGAGGACTGTGAGGCCTTGCCACACCTCTTTGTAATTTGCTGGGCTTTGGTTGGAGTTGACACTGTAGGGATCACAGCCAGCTCCAAATTGTCCTTTTCCCCGTTGTCAGAAAGCAGAGGACAAACTTAAAGGCTATGTTTTGAAATCACTCAGGAACAGTGCCCTGTGATTTGGAAGTACACTGTTGTTTCAGGTTATTTGATGCAGCATTGTTTTGGTCTCAAAGCAGCTTAAGGCCTTTGGATGGATTTGCTCCATTCTCATGAAGGTTTATTATATACAGTGAATGGAAAGAGACTTGCAGGATTAATTTACAATTATATTTTCACTAATGCTTGTTGCTTATTACACTGAAATAATTCAGAGCGAGAGCAAGTTGGGGGTTTTTTTGCCTTGAAATGAGATAACAGAAAGAGGTTTTTATTTAACTTAAGCTTTAGCTAAGGTGTTACTGCACTCCTGTTGAGGTTTTGTTTGGATTCTATCAGGGATATAACTGATGAGAAGGGTAATGGCTGTAGCACAGTGCTGTTGCTAGGAAGGTTGCAATGCTGTAGAGCTGTTCTGGCTTTCATGTAGTGCTGTGGACAGGGCTGTGGGCTGTGCTGCACCACGGAAACTCCAAATGGCCTGACCCTCAGATAAACCCGAGCAAAAGCAACCATGGGCGTTGACTTCTTGCCCTTCTTCCCTGCCATATATTTGTCTTTCAAATAGTACCTACTTCCCTCCAGCTTGAGAGACTGGGCATCAGCAGAGAGCAAAATTCATCCTCTCATCCTGTTCATTTAGCCATCTGGCTGCACATTGAAGTTGTTTGGCCCCTCCCTTCTGTCATGTTTTCTTAACCCTTTGCTTGGGTGATTGGGGAGCCTTTCACTGTGCCAGGGACATCAGCATCCCCTTACAAATTTTCACCATTCAGGGGGGATCCATGTCCTTGTTCAGGGACTCTTTTCCCACTGACAGCAAAATTAGTGCAAACTTGATGGTGTTTTTCTGTTCCATATGACACCATGGAAACATAGTACGATTTAACAGGTGCAGGACTTCAAAGTAATATTAAGAAAGTGTAGGAGTATCTGCTCACCAACAAAATTTACTGAATTACTCAGTATTTCCAAAACACCAAAAAAACAAGTCCAGGAAACCTAAGTGGGATTTTGTACCTGTGGAAAAATTAGAAGCCTTGAAATATTTTCATGAATGCCCCTCCTTCATGGGTATTCTGTACATATTGGAGGGAGAGGGGAGGGCTGGAAGAACCTGGGAAATCTTTTCAGTAAAGACTCTGCCCTGCATCAGGGGCTTTTTTTGTCCAAGCCCCAAAAAAGCTCACGTAAATGCTTGGGTGCAGCATGTACAGTGAACTACAGGGCATGATTGGTTTATCTTAACCAATCTTCAAAATGTATCTTTCTTTCTCTTTTTAGTCCACAGAGAAAGAACAGGAGTTTGCTGCTGCGAGTGCAAAACAGCTGGAATATCAGCAGCTAGAGGACGACAAGCTCTCTCAAAAATCTTCATCTAGCAAGCTTTCCAAGTCTCCTCTAAAGATCGTCAAGAAACCGAAAAATATGCAATGCAAAGTGACGCTCCTGGATGGATCAGAATATGCATGTGAAGTAGAGGTAAATGGCTTTTTGTCATCTTTTTTTTTTTTCATCCTGTCAGGAGGTAAATGGTGAAAATTGTATTTCTAATTTAAGAAAAAGGATGAACGGCATGATATTTCACCAGTGCCAAGCACAGAGATACTTCCATTGTTTTCTCTGGAGGTTGTTGAAGATGGTGCACAGATTTGAGCTGGGTGAGGGATTCTGAGCACTCCCTGAAACAGCCAGAGACTGTGGATTAATTTTCTGTTGGCACATGCAAGTAGAATGCAGAAAACAAAGTATGGGCAACAAAGCCCATAAACAAAGAAGGATTTTGATCTCACTGGACTTTTCTTTTCCTTGGTACTTTACTGAGTTGAGTCTTCCATTGAGTCATTGTCCATACAGTAATTCTGACTATTGTGAGATTTCTGCAGGCATGAGAGACACCCTGGGCAAGCAGGGGAAATGTCAGGCACAAATAGCAGTGAGAATGGAGAGTTTTGTGTGCTTTTCCATGATGTCTGTGAATCATAACTGTGTCTGAATGTTACTGGCAAAAAGATGCTGTGGTTTTTCTGTAAGGAAGCTTGCCTTTCCTGCTGGACTCTGACAGGAGCCTACTTTTGGGAGGAATGGTCTTTGCTGTCACTTAAAAGCCAGTCTATGTCTGTCTGCAGACCCATGCTGAGAGGGTGTCTTCAACTCCATAAGGTCCCAGAAAAGCAAAAAGTGAGCACATTTAGCATCTCAGAGTGAGCGTGAGAAAATTCAGCATCTCAGGGTGGACCCTTTGTCCATTCAGTCATTGTCATCAAGGTGATTTCTGGTCAGTGGACCAACCTGTCCTGTTTTAGGTCAGAAGGTCATGCACACAAGATAAGGCTGAGCTTGACCAAGCAGTGGCTGCAGAAGAAGGATATGTCTTGGAGGGCCTGGCTAAGCCAACCATTGTTTGGGTAACGGCGGGATTCTACGGAGAAGAAAAGCCACCTGGGGAGAACAGGAGAGTATAAAGGCAGAGATTAAATAGTCTGCAGGCTTGAAAGGGAAATCCACAGGTGCATGGAGAAGGAGAAAGGGTGGGGAAAAGGAGTACCTGACTGGGAGCCAAATCATGGTATCTTTACAGTCACATGTGTCCAGCCCATTTATCCTCAACTGCTCTCATTTTAGTTGCTTTGGAGAGTGGCAGGTGAGGAAAAAGCTTATTGATTTTTATTTAACCTTGGCATTACAGTTTGGGTCAAATGTTGTGATGCTAGGAGTGAGGTGCAAACAGAAGCTGGTATTTTACTACTCTTAGAGCAAATTAGCTCTCCATGCAGTTGAGTATCTTTTAATTTCACTGGCCAGGTCCCATGTTGTTTCCTTCAGTCTAGGACTAGCTATCTGGACACATCATCTGTGACTATTAAATGGTCATTTCTTGACCTACAGTCTCAGTTTTGTCACTCAGATATAGTGTGGGAGCCATTAAGCTGGCAGAATGACTCATACTAGCTTTGATGGAAAGAGTCAACTCATTTCAGTTTTTGCCACTTGCTTGTAAAATGTGAGTCACTTTTTGAAATACAATCAAGCAAATCTTACCAAATAAGATTTCTGTGGAAATCTTGTCTAGCAGGCTGAGCTTTATCAGAATCTAAGATGGAGCAGAAAGGGAGATTTGTTATGTTAGATTTCCACTTATGCAAAAAAATGCTGTGAGTAATATTTTTATAGGAAGTTTGAGTCTTTTACTAAACTTGAGCTCTCTTTAAGTGTCAAAATACTGGCATATGGAAGCCATCATTTTATTGCTTTTCAGATTTCTCTGCCTTGCAAGTTCTGAGTAGCTCTTGAATAATGTCCAATGTAAGTTTTGTATGAATTTTTTCTACTTACATTGCTGAAATATTTTCAAGTTGTATTGACTGTCATCAATAATCATTTTATCTGCTTCTAAGATGATCAGGCTTCCCAGGCAGAATGTAATATTGATGAGAATAGAGCTTGTACAAGGATGAATTTTCAAATGACAAAGCTGTGAGGCTATGATGATGAGCAGACCATGGGGTGCATTGAAACAAAGTTAGTTAGGAGGAACAAATATTTCAGGGAACAAGTGCAACTGGAGTGGTGCATAAATTTACATACCTTAAACAGTTTGATTCAGAATTTGCATCTTTCCTAGGTAGTATTACCACTGGGTTGTATGTATTGATGATACAACTTAAGTGCCTCTCTGGCACAGCCCACTCTAGCCCATGGGAATTCTTGGTAGATCAAAAAGAAGTCCACTTCCTGTGTACACAGAGTTTAGCTGCAGCAAAAGGATGCTGAGTCCACCCAAGACAAATTATGTGACTTTCACTGTTCTTTTTCTTCAGAGGAGTGAAAAAGTATTCACAAAGGGAGTTAGTAGGGCAGGGAAACTGAGGGTCTGTCTCAGGAGGCATCTCAGGAAATCATGTAGGAGGCTGAAGGTGAAGTTCTACAGGAGTTTTGGGTAATAAAGTTCTGTATCAGTTACACAGAAACTCAGTACTGCAGCATGAGAAACAATCATATTTCAGAAAAATATTTCAGAAAAATGCTATCGATGCTATCGTATTTTAAGCATCACCTTCAAGTGAATTCACTGTATCAGTTTAAATGGGGGGAAAATGCATATATGCACAAGCATACATACATACATACATACAGATATAAATATGAATATATTCTCTGTCAGCAGCACACGAAGCTGTGCAGTTTTCACAGAATCACAGAGTGTTGGAAGGGACCCACAAGGATCATTAAGTCCAGCTCTTAAGTGAATGGGTTATTATCACCATGCTGTAAGCAAGTGAGCTATCTCAGTTGTTTTATATATATATATATATATATATATTTATTTATATAAAATGTGAAGTATACTAAGGCACCCAACAAATTAAGGAGGTCAGTAAATTCCCCAAGACTAATTCTTTAAAAGAAAAGGGAGAGGGACAGACAACATGGCAGTCAGATATTTAGTACTTCCATTCCTTGTGTTCAACCCTCGAAGTTGCATCTTTCAGAGTGGAGCAACCTAAAGTAGGGATGTGACAGTTTTTACATTTGAGTCAGAAATGTCATCCTGTGTTGTCAGCTCCTTTCTTTCTGCTCCCTGTGTATAATGCTTCTACCTACTGAAGGCTGCAAAGCAAGGTAATCTAGAAAGACCAGAAACTTAGAAACCTAATTCTGAGCTGGAATAATAGCTCTGACATTGAATCTTGATTTGGTTGCTGGCCAGGTATTTATCTCTCCAGAATTGCATTCCCTAGTCTGGGAGTTGGGGATCATTATAGAATCCATCAGTTACTCTATAAAGTGCTTTGCAAATGACAGATGCTTTTTATGTATGTTAAATATTAATGTAATTTAAAGGAGCTTATTGCTCTCCAGTAGAGCGCAACCTGCAGCTTTTCAATTATGTGTTCATCCCGTTAATGACCTGGCAGCTGACGTGGCACGTACTCACAGATTGAGACACTTCTGAGGCAAGTTTGCCTAATCCATTATGCCCTTGCTGTCCTTTGTTCCAGAAGCCCCTCTTTCTTATTCCATATTTAATGCCGAGCGTTGTCACTGTCTGCTGCTGTATCTTTCAATCTCTCCTACGTTCAGTGCCTTGCATTTGTGACACTGGGGGTGTATGAGGGAAAGTGTAGTGGAGCTAACTTCAAAGCTGAGGTCAAGAGGGGGTCATCTAATGTAGTCTTCATTCAGTGAAAGGATCTTAAGCAAATACCAGGTAAAAGCTTTCCCTTGAGGCCCTGCAGTGTTACTGCCTGTGTGCTCTATCTGTCCTGACCCAGAAAGCCTTTCATGCAGTAACACATTACAAGCCAAAACCAGGTTAAGGAGGTAACCCAACCTGTGCATTCATCCTCCTCCAAAACCATAAACTACCAGTGTTACCATCTGTACCCTCGATGCTGCTCTTGTCCAGAAGCCTGCAGATGGTAGTGACAACCTTATTTCAGAGGGCAGTTTCCTTTCCAAGGTGGGATGGCCACCTCTAGGTGCTTCCCCTCCCCAGGGAAAGCTGTTGGCTTTTGGAGAAGAGGCATCTGTACATCGGCATTGTCCCCAGTACTCTGCCAAGAAAAACAGTCTCAGGGCGGCTGTGTGTTTCTCACACGTCATGAAGAACCTGGAGATTTCCGAGGGGTGCTGAATCACAGCAGTCGATGCAGTCCATTCAGGGGGACACAGGGTGGTGGTATCCACCTAGATGTCCACCTTGCTGGCAGTGGTTCTCCTTGGGTTGTTTATTGTGCTCTCCCAGCCAGCATCAGGCTCAAAAATATTGATTGTCAAAGTGTCCAAGGTCAGAGTTGTGGCCAAAACTGCACTTCAAAGTGGTAATAGAAGATTTCTCTTTTAAGCAAGCTAGACCGAAGCTTTGCATTTGTTGGCTTGAAGAGCTAAGGAAAAAGAAAGATCCAAAACTGCAAATTAATTTCAGATAACCTTAAAAAAGGCGGTGAACACACTAGTTCAAGTTTTTCCTAAAATTCAAGAAAACAAGCAAAAATAATTCATTTCTGGGTTTCTTCAGCTTTAAACAGGAGTTTTCAAATGCTGTAGTACAATTATGTTTTTTCTAGGATTTATTTCCTGTCTTCTCCATATCTGCCCTATCTCAATTTTCTGTTATCTAGACCACTGCATTTTAATTAAAAGATGCAAGTAGAACAAGCTGTCATGCTCTCTGTTAGACATAGCCTAATTTTAAATGTCTTCCTAAAACAATTTGGAATTTGTCTTTGTTTCTGCTCTAAACCTATACATTCTGTCACTCGCAATGTGAGGGCAGAAAGCTGTAACATACTCTGTCTAAATAAATGGTAAAATAATTAGATTTAACTTTGAAAGGCTCAGCTGTCTGAGGCCATCGTTAATTTATACTCTTTCGTCATTCCTGTACCACTCAGACTTTCTTATCATGCAGGCCACCAGTGAATGAAAACAAATGTTTCCATGGCAGCCTGTCTGTGGCATCTCTGCAGCCCTACATCAAACAGCAAGTTGACGTAGGATCCAGATAAGCTGCACAGCACATGGAGAAACAACATCTCACAAAGTATTACTGTTAACCCCCCTTCTATGTGAGTGGGGGTCGGCTGAGGTTGGAAGGGACTGGTAAAAATACACGGCATATGGGATTTTTTTTAACTCCAGTTTTCTCAGTCATGCTGCCATTGCAGCCTGGGCAGTGGTTCGTTGTCCCATGCTGTGGCCACTGTTACACCTCTGTAATGAACCTCTGGTGACTTCCTCCCTGGTGGAGACCCCACTTTCTTAATTGGTTTCCTCACATCCTCAGGTGACATCAGAGTATCATGCTTGAGTTGAAATAGCAAGAAGTTTTCTTTTCATACATTTGAAACCAGGATTTGTAACATGGACTGAAGCAGACTGGAGTGAACTTGTCCCTTTCTGTCCTACACAAGTATGGGCTGATATTCCTTTCTGAAGACAAAATGGACATGAAATAAATGGATTCTCTAGTAGCTGAAGTATTGCATTTTGCATTAATTTCTCATTTTCCTGTTAAAAAGTGAGAATACAGGGTGCTTTTTTAAAAAATAAGTAATTGAAGATTGTCTTGGGACAGGCTTGAAGAGTTGAGAACAAGCAGAATTATTTCTGCACTGCCACCTCTACCAGAAATTAAAGAGAAGGGTGGCTGCCTGTGCTGCTTTTCCTGACCTGCAAGACTCCCTCTGGAGGAAAAATCCTCCTGTGTTTCTGTAGGGTAGAGGGGAAATGCATGGCCCCGTGGTCCCCCTCCCCACACCGTGTCCGAGCTAACCCTTCCCTGGGAGTTTCCGTGTGTGTGGACCTGCAAGCTGCTTTTGCAGAATGACTTTATTAACATTAAATTTTTCCTCCGTTTTGACGTAGGTTTTAAGGTCAGGAAGGAAACCTTGTAATAAGATGCAACTCTGCATTCTGAAGGATACAGTTTCAGTTATCCCTTGCACATTGTAATTGTTTAATGAATTCCACATAGTCTCTTGCAAATGGCTTTGCATGTGAAACTGATTACTGAATGCAAGAGGGACTTTTTTTAATAAGTCTTTTCCTTTTGACCTACTCATTGCTTACATTTCACTTAATTTAATATGAAGACCTTTGTTTTGGGTTTTGTTCCTTCCCCGGGATATGTTTCAGTAAAAGTGACTGGGTTGAGAGGCATCATCACTGTTACACAGCATGTTTTCTGTCCCCAGACCCTCTAATTAGGGCTGACTTGGGTTAGCCAGGGGATTCACTTAAGATCTATGTTACCTGACACATGTCAGTAGGAGTCTGAGTATTTCCTGAATATGTTTCAGCTGAATAAAGTTAATATACAGTTCTTCTGACTTGCTTTTTCCAAATATCGTAGACTGCTTTTTATGAGTTAAAATAGTTGTCAATTCAAGAAGCATAATGATCTGGAAATCAGCACCAATGTTATCCAGTTCATAATGATCAGCTGTGAGCCTGAGCAGAGAAAGGTTTTTTTTTTTCCTTCAGTTTGGTAATTGAAACAAAAATAAGAATGTTTGGGCTTCCTTTTAGTGATTATTATTCTTATTTCACTGAACCTTAAGAAATCTAAATTGAAATGAGTCAGGTTGAGCTAAGCCTTTTGGAAATTCCACAAGGCTGAGGGAGTGGAGCTGGAGCATTTCTGCCTTGCCAGGGGAGACTCAGGTCCCCTATAGTTTCTTGTGGCTGGGAATGTCTAGACTGTGTGGTATTCAGGGAGAAGGTCTCTTATAACCTTTCTAGGGAGACATCCAAATGACTAGACAGATACTTTCTTCAGTTAATATGCAAGCATTTTAGAGCCTGAAGAACCAAGAATTAAAACTAAGTCACTCCTTCAGATGTACCAAGTGAACAGCAGAAGGGGCCTTAAATTACACATTTTGGCACAGCAGAGGATGCGGTCACAATCAAATGCCAGAAGCTTAAAAAAAATTAAAAATTACACATTTTCACATATTCTCCACATCTACATTTTCTACATCTAATCCTCTTAACTATTGCCTTCTATTAATAGTTTCTGGAAGTTATTTGTGCAGTGAAATGTTGAATTTATCAGGCAAAAATACTCATTTTGATACCTTGGATGTGCCAGCCATTTTTCAAAACATTCAAAACTATTTTGAGGGATCCACCTACATTGACAAATACTTTCAGCTGCTCTGAAACTGCATATATTTTGGGAATCAATAGTTAGCTCAAAACTTCCTACTGAAATATTGCCTCTGGTTGACCAGTTGGACACAAGCCAGGCAACAGGAGCTTGTTCTCCATCTGGCAAAGTTCTTAAAAAACTGAGTTTGGTCATGCACACTCCAGCTGAGGTACTGCACGGTTCACTGCTGGTTAGTCTGTTTGCAAGAGCCCAGGAGAGGATGATCCTCCACTTACCTTTCACCCCAGACTGATAGAGGTCTGTTGGCTCCAGGAGTCCTGTCCATGTCACCATCCTTGCTGATGACCTCACCAGGGTAAGACTGCATTAGTCCCTTGATGTTTGTCTTCTCCAGGCTTATTGCTTGGGGTGGTCTTTGCCCCAGAGAGCCTCCAGCTTCTTACTGGAGTGCCTTGTGCAGCCAGTACCCAACCTCTGCATGTATTTTTTTATTGACTGCTGGAATATAAATCAAAAAGAGTGGATGAAAGGCTTTGTCTTTTCCCTTTTCCAAATGGACACTCAAAGCCTTCTGCTGTTTCTGTACAATGTGTACATTCCCCCCTCTATCTCATGCCCAACCAACACAGAAGTTGCTGATTTTCATGTCACTGCCCAGTCACCCTCCTGCCAAGCCTCCCTGCATTTTGTCATGTTTCCTGCTCTGTTTCTGTGCCACTGACATGCCTGCTGCTTGTTCCAGTCCCAACCAAGCTGTCTAAATTCATTATCAACTGTTTCCAGTTGCTCCAATTTATAGGTGCTGTCCCCATGTTTACACTAAGAGTTACCATTTCCAGACCCAAATGAAGTAAATCTTCACTTTATTATCATCCTCTAAATATATTAGCATGTCAAAGAGAATCTTAATGCCTCATATGGGGGATTTTTTTTCCAGCTGAGCCCCATGCAGCACTGGGCTGTTTTTGTGTTTTCTTATCCTTGTCTGTTGATACAGTGAACAGAATATCATAGACAGCACTGGGTGGTGAAATATCTGCTTGCAAAGCAAAATGTTGATAGGCACCAAGGTCTGTCTCTCACAGTTTATCTCACGCTGGCAGAAATGCTTTTGATCTGAAGTGGATAAAGCTTGGATGTAGCTTGAGAACAGGATATATTAGTTTTCATGAAAACCCCAGCATTGATGGTGCAATACCATGTCAGGTACCCCAAATCTAAAAGCTGATCATCCTGCTCCCTCTTCTGCCTCAAGAGCATCTTTCTCTGCAGTGTATGTTTTTTTTCACTCCCAGCTGGCAATGTAGGTCACAGAGAGCTCTGTGGCTTTTAAATTCATATGGCAAGATTACTCTGTAAATCGGACTATGTTGACAGTAGAGCTTTTTTCAGCTGAAAATAAATAAACTGTTTATGGTTGGTTTTTGTTGATCTATGCCAAGGACTATTTATATTTCACGTAGTGATTGGTTCCCCTTGCTGTGTTGGTACTAGGCTTGTGCACAATTAGTTAGCACGTGAGGTGAGGAGAGATGAGTGTTTGCTAAGTTTGTCCAAGTATAGGTAGAATAAGGAAAATATTTATAGCCACCACTGGAAAGCTTCAGCTGCTGTAGTGAATCCCAGGAGACCTGCCTGAGTTACTTCAGAGTGTCTTGCAGGAGGCGGTAGGGCAATCAGGAGGCATTAAGCCAATGGATCAGCTGCATGTCTAGCTAAAATCCAAGCCCAAACAATCTGTGCTCTCAAGAAAGCTGAGTGAGGGGGTTACTTTCTCTGCTGCAAATCCTTCATAAATGGAATACTATTTATTATTTTATGTCATGATTTAGCAAATGTGTGAAGCTAATAAATATGCTGAGAACAGAACTTCTAATTGGGAAAGTGTCCACTGTTTTTATATTCATTTATCGGGGAGTAGTGCTTGTAAGCTGGCAGCAGACCTCAGTTTATACAGTATGCATTCTGTTGATGCACTTGGGATGCATTTGATAATCATCACATTTGACAGGTATTTCTGTAGCCATTGTGCACGTGCAGACATGGCTCTCACACTTACACATATAAAAACATGCTCCAGAATGTTTATTTTTTATCAAATGCCCCCAGCACAGTTGCATTGCTGTGAACGGAGTACTCACTATTTTCCCAAGGATTCAAACTGTGCAGAGCACCCATCAGTACGCTTAGAGCTTGTGTGGTGCCACTGCTGGTGTGATCTCTGCTCCTGATGTAGAAGGCAAAAACCCTAATTTGGTTTGATGCCAGAATCGGCACTAGGTCACCAATCTTCTTACTGGGATTTAGCAGTCCTTTGGGTTTTTTTTAGATTAGTGCTGGATGTTTAGGATTGTGAGCTCAAATGGCATTAAAGAAGGTTGCCCCGATAAAAACTGTGTCATATTATACAATGTCATTGACATTTGCTGCAGGTATGTCACTGTAGCATAGGCAGTGTTATGTATTTATCTCTTTATCTAAATGCTTGGCTAGTGGTTGACAGAAAAGGTTATTTTCAGGAATGGTAATACATTTCAGTATGCTGTATTAAAATAAATATCAATAAGATGCTGGAGTATAGTACTACCATAATGTGGGGAAAAAATAAAGTGGTCTAATCTACTCTGTTTCCTTATGTGGCATTCATTTATATTTGCAGAGCAGTATAAGATAGTCTTCTAAATTAAAAGGCAGAGACAGATATGCAAAATATTATTGCAGGTTTTATTTCAAACTATTAGTCTATATCAGTCACCTACCAGGATGTTTTATGAAGGTTCTCACATAAAGAAGTTAATGAAGAAATAGAACAGTTGAAGAGCTTATATTGATATGGAGCTTTCAGGAAAAGCATTTCTGTACATGAAGTAGCTTCATAATGGAAAAAAAGAAGAAGGCTTTTAAATATAGCTTTTATTCAGCAAAATCTTTCTGGCATTCCCTAATTCTTAGTTCTCCCCACTTTTGGCTAAATATTTTATTCCGTAGATATTATCTGGAATTTTGGCTTGGGACATTTCCAAGTACAGTTTACCACTGAAGTATGGAAAAATATTGAGAACCAAAAAATTAATGTATTTTGCTTTGAACGTTTTTCTTTTCTTGGAGTGTGTCTTTTTTCCCTTTGCATCCTTAAAGGCTGGCAAAAATGTTTTGTTCAATATCTCCTATGCTTGCTGGCCAACTGCTTACAAACTGGATGTGATAGTGTTCTGCCCATCCTAGGGATACATTTATGAACATTTATTATTTATGATTATGTGTTATATTTTGAACATTTATGTCTCCTCCTCATCCAGGGGAGGGCGACAAAGATTCTCAGAGGGCTGGAGCACCTCTCCTCTCCTCTTTGTCTTTGGTGTACAGTGTTACACTGCTAACTTCAGCAAAGGTTTTTTTTCCCTAGCAGAAATGACTTGAAAATGTTTTGTGGAATGCCTAGAACACAACTTACAGCACACTGAACTTTCAGATGAATTAACTGTTATTGATGCTTCTGGAACTGCCAGTGCCATTTTCAGCAAGCACGACAGGGGATTTAGAGACCTAAATTCCAGTGGTTAAGTCATGTTATGCTTGCAGATGTTTTTATCCTACACATTACACATGTGATATTTACTTCAGTAAACCAGAGGAAAACTTGCTGATTTTCAGCCAGTTAAGACTCCAGGAAAGATTCTCTATCCTGTTTTCCTTTCCAGCTTCTCCTCACTTAGCTTCCTGCTGGAGACTTCAGTTGAGAAACAATAAATTTGAAGAAATTCAGGGGTTGTTTTCTCTCCTGTCACTTTTCTGCTTCATCCTCTTTTCCCTGTGGAGAGAAGCTGTGGAGAAGTATAAAAAGGGATAGCGTAAATCCTTTGAAAATGCAAATTTACATATGTGTAGAAGTGAAATGAAGTTAAACTTCTTTGGAATGACTTTTTCCATTTATCTTCCTTGGAAAAAAAAAACCTGCTATTTCTTTCTATTGTCTTCAATCAAGACTTGTTCAAAAAACATGTTCTCCATGTTTGGAAATTTTCTGGCCTAAAGTGCAATGATCAGCTTCTAGAATTTCTCAGTTCAGCTCTTCAGTTCTTGAACAGCTCAAATTCTTTTCATGAAAAACATGGGAAATGTCATGGTATGTTGATTATTATTCCATTCACAGGAAAAAATGTGCTTCTGAACAGAGTGACTGTAAGTTTAGAATTTCTGATAGGCTTTCTGTAGATAAGAAGCAACATGATGTGGCCACAAGCTTCTCTACATTTGGAGCTACAATGAACATTCACTTACAAGTTCACAGCTGTTTGTATGCATGTACTGTATACATCGAATTATAGACATACTTGCCTGGGCATATTAATTTATGACATATGTGTGATGTTCATATCCTTCCCCTAGAAATGGGGTTCTTGATACAAAAGTGATCTTGCAGGCTTGGTCACTTTAGCTTGCAAGTAGTGAGTATTTGCAGAAGTATTTGTTTGTTGGTTTGTTTTTTTTTTTTTCTTCTGGAATCTGGCATATATTTTGTGTAAATTGGGTAGTTCATGAGGAAAGAATGAGAAATTGTGTTGTCAGGAGGCTGGAATTCAGCGACTCAGAGACTCAGCTGGGGGAATTTTGTTAAGAGAGTGCTCTCTGTGGTGAGTACAAAGTATTCCCGACAACCAGTTAATCATTTTCACTTGTTCGTGTTGCAAGAATAATTGCAGATGCTGCAAGGGGGGGATAGAGAAGCTTCCCCTTGTGTATGCTACTTATTTGTTGACATATACATTTTAACACTTCCAGGTGTTTTACTTGTGTTAGCACATAGGAGACTACCATGAAGCCCATGCGGTGTAGAAAATGAAAGTATCAACCAAATTAAATTGCAAAAAGCTATTTCAATTGAAACAGTAAAATGAAATAAGATCAGTGTTCTGCACACAATTGGAATCTCTTTCATAAAAAAAAAATTGTAACTTTGGAAATGAAAAAAAAAAAAAATAGCTAGTTCTTCTCCACCAGAAGGAAGAGGGGGAAAAGGAAGACATTAGTACAGCCACATGCCAAAATATATTACAGCATGCAAGGCTAGAGCCAGCCCACACATTTACACAATGCATTGTTGAGATCTATTGGAAAGTGCAAATGGTAATTAGGAATGTGAACCAGATAACCTCAACAACAGCTCGAGTCCAACTATTCGTACCGGGATTTCATGACACTGATCTGCTTGTCCTTATTCCAGCGATGCTGCCTAACCAGAGTTATTACAGTAATTGTATGGAGTTGGATGCCAGGCTAGCACTAGTGTGACATTGCTCACTGGCAGCTTGGCAGTTTGGCAGCTTTTCCCAGGAAAGCAGCGAGGTCATTTGCATATGTATTTGTGCAGAAAGTTACATGCAAACTCTTCCCTTTTAAAATCCAGGTCCACAGCTGTGATACATTTTCATCCTGCTGTGCTCCTTGACTGATCAGAAAGGGAAGTTTCAGTTCATCGGGCTGTCCTGACCTTGCGGTTTCTGTGCAGTGGGGTTGATGGTTATTGGTGGCAAAAACGAATCTTGTTATAGATGTTTGGCTGTGGAACTCTGTTCTCACTTTGTGTTTTCCCTAGCACTGCAAAATTTGGTGTGAATGTGATCTCTTGTAATTGATTCCATGCTGCAGGCAGCCCTTGCTCAGCGTTCTGCACCCACAGGAGACTGCAGCATGTAATGCCAAAGTAGAACCGCCCCAATATGCGTCACTTTGGAGGCTGCAATAGTTTTCACTTCTAGGAAGCTGAGAGGGCTGCTTGCTGCTCGTCAGCTCCTCATCCTGTTTCCCTCTCAGTGAGAGGAGGGTACTCTGCTAGTGAGCAAAAATAGAGCCTTGAGAGTAGACCACCACTCTACCCTGTAGTCAGACACTGAACACCGTAGCACCTGGGGAGGTGCACAGGGATCCCAGTATCAGGGCTGTGCTGGTTCAAAGGGGCTGGGGAGGCCCCTGACATGAGCAGGGCAGGGCAGTGAGCAGGTTCAGTCAGGCCAGCTGTGGCATGGCCTGGCCAATGCCTTGAAATCCTCTGAGAACGGAGGCTCCGCAGCCATGCTGAGCTACCATTCCCTGAATGGCATTGCCCCTCCAGTGGGAAAACTGTCAGACAGAGGGTTGGATTCTGTCTGAAAGAAGCCTGAGTGCAGACAGGTCCTCATCATGGACAGCTCTAGCTGGCATAGAGCTAGGAAAAGTCCTGCAGGTTGGAGGTTACCCAACAAGTGAAAGTGGGTCAGTCAGGGTGAGATGCATCAGAAGAGGCTCAGGCTGCATTGTCAGGGTGGGTGCCAAAATGGCCTGCAGGAAGACTGCAAATGATTGTATTTCAGGGACAGGGCAGGATTGCCAAACTGGGAGCCACGGCAGCTTGAAGACCTTTTGGAGAGGTGGTGCCTCTTGGCATGGGGTAGCCAAGCCTACAGCCTTTCATAGAAATAAAATTTGTCCCTTGGAGGTAGCAGATCTAAATCCTGATAAATTTTCCTCTGGCACAACTGGCTTCCAACCTGGGAAGCACCATCCAGCACATAACATTTGAAATCTTCCTAATCTCTTCCCTATATTTTACTGACTCGCAAAGGAATTTTCTGGAGTCTTACTAACACCTGTAGGACAATGAAGTTGGTATCATATCTTTGTATTAAGTTGTTGGTTGCTCATTTTCTATGTAGTTTTCCTCATGTTGCTTAACACAGTACGATAACATATGAGTTTGGTAGCTTGGTTGGTGCAATACAGGGTTTTTATTATTCAAGGGTCCTGATGGGCAAAAAGGTGAAGAGAAGTCAGTGATGCTCCCTGGCAGCACAGAAGGCCAGTGCCATCGTGGGCAATGTTACCAGCAGGTTGAGGGAGGTGATCCTTCCCCTTTACTCAGTCTTGAAGTGCTGAGTCTGATTCTGGGTTCCCCAGTACAAGAGAAACATGAACATACAGGACAGAGTTCAGCAAAGGGCCACAGATTTGATGAAGGCCCTGGAACATGTCTTTTACAAGGAAAGGCTGAGAGCTGGAACTGTTCAGCCTGGCAAAGAGAAGGCTCAACGTGGTCTTAGCAATGTGCATCAACATCTGATGGGAGGAGTGAAGAAGTGGTCAGTGGCACACATTTACCAAAACAAGAGACAAGGGGCACAAAGTGAAAGACGGGAATTTCCACTTAAACAGAAGAAAAAAAATTCAGTATGAGAGTGGCCCACACAGGCTGTGGAGTCTCCATCCATGGGGACAGTCAAAACCCAGGTGGGCACGACCCTGACCAATCTGTTTTAGGTGATGCTCCTGGAGAAGGGAGGGCAGACTAGGCAATCTCCAGAGATGCCCTCCAGCCTCAGCCATTCAGTGGTTCTGTGATTACCATACAGTACATATTTTGTGGCTGAAGTGATAACAAAGGCTTCTATTCTTTCACTTTGATAAGGATTGCTTATTATAAATACTTTACAGCTTGTGGCTTTAATCATAGTAAAGGAAAACTTTCTTATTTTTGTTCTTCATTAAGAAATACCAAATGCTGTACCCATATGTTTGCCCATGAGCCCATAATTGGCTTGATACTAATCTTGTCATCCAGAGCAAAGGTGAAAGTACTTGAATTTTTTAACTCCTCACTCTGTGTTCACACAGTCTTGGTCTGGTGATCTTGTAAGGCAATGGGGGTATGATGGAGAAATATGGGAAGAAGATAGTGTGGAAAGATTTGAGCATGGTGCAGAAGCCCGTTAAAGGACAAGAGAGCATTTGTGACCTTCAGCATCTCAGGGAAGGAGAAACTCAGCTTCAAAACTGAGGAGAAGCTGGTGAGAAGAGAGGCTGCTTCTCCTTGTGTGTGAGAATTGCTGGCAGGCACTGGCTTGCCAAGTTTGCTGCTGCTGGCTCCTTTCATTGGGAACTTCACCAGGAGGCTGTTTATTCCCATTCCAACTTCAAGAGAGAGCCCTGGCATTTGTAGACCTGCAGGGATGAGGCTGTGAAAAAAACGTAACATTTTTGCTCCCAGACCTTTGTGTTCATTTATACTGTTTAATCTGTGTGTTGTATTCATTTTGTTTACTTGATTTCCCAAGGCTTAAGCAATGCATCCTTTTTTACATCTGCACATTTTGTTTCATCCCATTCATGCCCGAAAAGTATCTAAGAATATTTCTAGTGGATACTCTTGCCAGATTTACCTTTCAGAATTTTTTTTCATTTATGAAGTCAGTATTTTATAGCACAAAGTCTGCTTTTTTATTTATTTTTTGATCCACATTTTTTGGACTGCTGAGAATTGATTGGCATTTTTGGCATTACCTTGTGATCCACAGTAACCAGCAGACTGTCAATCTTTCATCGTCTTAGACTTGTCACTCCAAAATAATGGAAAGCGAAGGTTTAGGATGGATTAAGGAGCTGTATGGATTTGTAAGTTGACCTTTCTCTCCTCCTCCCATTCTCTCCCTGCCAAAGCAATGATATCCTTGCCTTTCATGGCATGGTTATTTGGGCATGCAGTAAAATAAAAACAATTAACAAGGGCAAAAGAGGTCTGTTCAATTGCTTTAATTATATATTTCTAATTGAATCTCCTAATTTCCCATGAATTTATGCAACAGCTTCCTTTCACTGTGTTTCTGTGCAATTATGCTTTAGAAACAGTGTGCCTGCTCACAGCACATGGATACAAAGTGGCACTGCTGCCTATATGCAAGGGCATGAGGAGTTCTCTTTCATTAGGAGAACGGCAGGGCTGACTCCACTTCTAGGCTGCCCCAACTCGCCAGATGACCAGAGTCCTCTAAATCCTTCTCCCATAGGTCATCTCTGACATGGGAACAGGCATTCAGGAGCAGTGGTACGGTTACAACGTGAGGCTCATCTGTTTGGACACTAATAGCCATTTCTGTAGGAGGAGAAGGGGTCTTGGTAAGGCTTTCCCTCTACCATCACCAGTTCTTACCTTGTGATGGTGAGGAGAAGACCCTGGCCAGGAGGGGCTGTCAGTTACATGTTGTATTTCTCATGTCCTCCTGCACCACCAGCAGGGTTTTCCCATATCCTGATGCAGCAGGAATTTTGTGGAAAATGACTAAGTACAACTTGGGCATCTTCATCCAGGAGGAGGAAGAGGAGGTTACATTGCCATGACTGTTGTTTCAGATTGCCATAGATACTCTCATTTGCAGTGTGTAGCCAAACAAGAAATACTGAACACTGGGGGGTTGCTGAGTGTTTGGCTTTTATTACAGCACAGTCCTGCACAACTGTTTCCTGTAATTCCCTGTTAAAACTCCATACCTTGCAGCTGCTAGCCACTATTTCTCAAAACTGATACCTATGTAGCTACGTGGATTGGCCACATAAAACAGCTCCCATGTTGGCCTTGAGTGACTCTTAATTTTAAGAGGGCACTGAAGTGCCACAATTTGAATACATGTAAATGGTGCACTGGCACGGATACAGTGTTTTTCAAAGCGGGTGTCCTCTAGAGCTAACCTGTTTGTTTTCCTCTATTCAGTACAGCTACTTAGTTTGTTAACAAGTAGAAGAGCAAGAAATTTTTCAAAATGCAGCATTGCTTGCTTATAGCAGAAATGTGACCATTTGGGCTTGAAGTTTCTGATTTGGCTCCTCTCCACACAGCAATCTTAAGATCTACAGAGAGCAACACGTATAAAGCCACCAACCCCTTGTTACCTACTTTCAAGTTCAGGGCGTGAAGAATTGACTAAACATTTGTTTGACATTATAAAGGAGCTGGGGCATATTTATGCTTCCTGCTTACAGGGTGGCAAGCATGTGACGCGCAAAACAAGGCCCTAGAGCTGTTTGCTCAAATAATGCTGGAAGGCACAGTAAATGAAGTTACAGGAATACACTTGTAATGCACTTCTGGGCCTGTTTTTTTTTTTTTTTTTCTCAGCTGGAGAACATTTTTAGGCCACTCTTCAGTCTCTCCATTGATAAAAATGTAAAGGATGTTTTCCAGTGTCCTTTCCAATAGACTATTCGAATGCCAGTAAAAATACCAAATTTAACACAGATTCCGCTGCTCAACTCCCTCCATCACCTCTTGTGATGTTTTCACTGGGTGTTAGGCAGTAACCCTCAGTTCTTTCCTTTTTTTTTTCTCTTGGCTTGCTCACAGCTTCAAAAATAATTTGAGGCCAACGTTGGGCTCCGTGGGTTTTTTGGCATAGCTTGGACTTTGAACTGCCCTCTCCCAGCCAAGGCTGCTGCACTGGCAGCGCAGTCTGGGCACAGCTCTGTCAGCAGAGGCACATAAATTTGGAGGTGGCATTCTCTCCTCTTTTTTGTCAACTGCCTGCATTGCCTTTGAAGCAATATAGTAGTGTATTTCCAGCCTGCTTCTAGTCATGTGTACACTACAGATAAAGAAAATGCTGCGCTGACATCAACTAAAATATTTATGTATGCATGTGGTCAGAATAATGTGGGGAGACTTTTTCCTTTAGCTGAGTTGCACTTAGGGAAACAGGCAGTCATGGCACACACTGATGAATATGGCCCAAATAATTTTGAATTGTTTATCATAGTTAATGCATATCAAAGTTGGCATGTGTAGGTTATAAAGAGGATGTTTCCATCTGTTTGGTTTTCTGGAGAATTATTTTCTCAATTTCACATACATTGCTGAGAAACAGGATGACCTGAATTTTTACTGTCCAAAATGATAGATATTGCGAAGCTTCTGCTAAGGGCTCTGGATGTTGACAGTGAGAGGTCTCATCTGACATGCCAGCAGTAAATAAGGTTAGTGGGGCACTGACAAGCTGGTTTTTTTTACCCAGCTGTGTTGTCAGTCGGGTACTAGGCTCTTCCGGTGATTTCCATAGATGCTGTAATCACGTTTCGCTGTGTATTAGACATAAATGGGTCCTGAAATCAGCCCACATTGCTACCGAAGCCAAAAGTATGTCCATGTTTGTTTTTTTCCTCCAGTGGATTGCCGCCCCAGTCTCAGCTCTGATAATCCATGACCAGGAATGTTTTGTACTTCTATTTGTTGCTGCTTGCACACAAAGGATTCCTTTGGTTTGCAAAAGTATGACCTCATCACGCTCTTAAAGTTTCTGAAAGACAAGAGTTTTTCCTATTGGAAGTCGAAACATGACATGTATGACTTATTTTTAACTCTGCAAGAAGACTTGAGGTTTTAGGAATAGAGGATTTGCCCCATTCAGCAGATTCTTATGAAGCTCCAGGTCAGTAGGTTGGAAAGATGGATGCATTGATTTGAATCATTTTGAGGTTACTGCTTTGACAGAAAAGGTGTTATTTTAATGCTTATATTACCTTATTTTGCAAACTTCAGCATCTTTTTTGTTTGTTTTCTGTTCATTTCCCACAGAAGCGTTCCAGAGGTCAAGTGCTATTCGACAAGGTGTGCGAGCATCTGAACCTTTTGGAAAAAGACTACTTTGGGCTAACATACAGAGACACCGAAAACCAAAAGGTAACCCACAGAACTGCAGGTGGCCTTTGGCACATGAGCATCAGAACTCCCTGAGACAGACCCCATACAGCTGCAAACAATCCAGAAGTTGGTTTTATCTTCCTTGCCAGGTTCCACAGACACAGTTTGAGCAATTGTTTTTTGTGACTCTACTTCTCAAGAGCATCTCTTGTGTTTCCCTGGGTTCCCTCTCTTTTGGCTATTTATGACATGAAAGATATTAATCATGTAGCTGGTGCTCTTTCTAGTATGATTTATTCCTTTACTGTCATAGATGAAAGTCAGATTTACACTCATAGATACACTGCAAAACATATAATACTGAAATATGGCTTAATAATAGTGGTTGGGACACAGGCAGGAGATGACTGACTGCTCCTGCTAACTGCTAAGATAAGGGAAGACTCTAAGCCTTGACTTTATCTTAGCATTATTCTTGATTTAGCTAAAGACATTAGTCTTCAGGAGCAGTTGGTAGCAATAGTGAATCACATTCTGCTGTCCTGCATTCCAACTTCAGTATGAGCCAAGCTGTGTATTACAAGTGTCAAAGATGATGTAATGTGCAGTGATATGTACATACATTGTTTGGGACATGGTACTGTGAAAGAGGGAGTACCAAAGGATTATTTAAAATACATTGTGTTAATTTGGCGTTTTAAGAGAAATATTTTGACAGAAACAAATAAAAAACTACAAACTACCAATACAAAGCTACAAACTCAGTAGCTCGGCAGAGCTCACCAGATGAAGATATTTTGTGCTTTGCGTGGCTTGAAAGGTCTTCCCTGATGGAGCTGGAGCTGCTACTACTACTTTTTTAGCTGTTTATGTCTTGTGGGAACAACAGTTATGTTTTCTAGGCTTCCTTTTGTTTCAAATATATATGATGTATTTGTTTATTTTCCCCCTTTCTTTACAGACTTCTTTGTTTCTAATTCAGAAAATCACTTAAGGAGATACTTGGTCCATGCCAATGCAAGATAATGCCTTAGCATGGGCTTAGTTTTGAGAAAAGCTAGTCAGAAATTTAAGTGCATTTTTAGATAGGTATGCTTTCCTACAGGAAAGAGAAACATGGATTCATTATTAACACGTCGTTTAGAAGCACTAAACATTTATAGGTCACTTTACAGAGCTAAAAAGTTAGAAGGACCAACTGCCTGCCACCACTTTTATTGATCAATAATGTGCATATTTTTAGTGTCAAAGTACTTAGCAATTCAGCTCCATCCCCTACTTAGCAATTCAGCTCCATTCCCTGGCACATAACTTCCAGCCAGACGACATATGTGCTCGCATCCCATGTCATCTCTGTAAACATAAATCCTAATGCATCTTTAATTTCTTGGTGCATAGTGTGCTTTTGTGCTCAGCAATAGCTGGAGATCTTCAGGCTCATGTTTTGCACCACAGAGCAGGTTTGGACAGCTGCAAACTGGTTGTTTTTGTTTGGGAGGGATTGTTGTGTTCCACTTGTTTGATATCTCTTCAGTGTTTTATTGTCTCTCTGATACATTTGTTTATCTTTCTTTGGAGAAAGTGGAACTTTCCTGGGGAAAGCGAACTTTTTGTTCTGGGCTGTGACGCATTTTAAATATTAATTTGATTCTCCTAGAGGTCAAGATAGCAAAGGCACTGAGACCCCAAGCTGCTATATGCCTCCTCCAGAGGAATTTCATCTGCTCCTTGGCATCCATGCAGTACTAACACATCACTGGGATAATTCTCCCCCTCCTCAGCAGGGGTTTTGTCTTGCATAGTCACTGGGCTCTGCATGGTGCGGATGGGGGCAGAGGTGCTGTGGTTCTGCCTCTAATTTTCCCTGGAGAGCCCCTCGTGCCCATGCTGCATTGCAAACAGGGTAGTGCCCTACTCTGCACTTGCTTATCATCTAGCAAGTCTTTTCAGCCTTTCCAGGATTGGAGGGGAAAAAAAATTGATCAAAAAAATAGATCAAGAACACTTCTTTATACCAAGCTTGTAGAAACTTAGTTTTCCCGGAAGATACTCTGCAAAAGATCTCTGTGGGTTCATTTTACCAATTCCTATTTTTTTTCTTTTATTTCAAATCATTCAGACCCTCAGAGTCTGTGAAGATTGATAAAAATTCTCTTTCTACCCAAGGCCACATCTTGAAAATTAGTGTTAGCCCTGCCTACTGCTACTCCAAGGAGAAAGGGATGGCAGAGCTTCACATGTTCTAGCTTTGACTCATAGCACTGTTTTAAAAAGAATGTTTATTGTGTTTTCTAATTCAAATTGAAAAAAGGAAACATTTTCTTTGCAGAATTGGTTGGACCCTGCCAAGGAAATTAAGAAGCAGATCCGAAGTAAGTTTGTTATTGTTGCCCCCTTCTACATGTCTCCCCATGCGGACAAAGCGTATTTCACAGTCATCTTTTGTGTCCTGTCCCAAGTCTTTAGCAGAGAAATTATGTACATCCTTTAGATTTTTTACCATCTTATGATGGTGAGGCATTACTGGTGCTTGTAACACATGAACTCACATTGCTGAAAACAACTTGACATTTGCAGAGATGCTAAAACCTGAAGTTTGACATTAAGCAATGTAACCTTAGGGTCTAGGCCACGAATTTGAATTATTTCTTGCATTACTGATATTTATATCATATCCAGAAACACTGCTCATGCCCCATACTGAAATAATTCACTGATACAAAATAGTACTCTATCTAAAATACTTTTCCTTTCTGCATTTCAGAAGATTGATCTTTGCTCCTAAAATGATCATTCAGTCAATTTTCTGATTCACATGAATCTTTTCAAAAGCTCAGTTGTTGTAACTAGGCATCTGCTACATTAGAAATTCAAAAATCTCTCAAAGGAAAACCTTTCTGAGACTGCTGGGCTCAAAACTTGACTTGCATTTTTTTACTTCCCCTCACTTTTAAAGATGGACAAAATGTTTACGTGTATGACTTCTGTGGGCAGAAAAGCCTCAGTAAATTTTTTTCTTTCCGGATTTTGTAAATGGCCTCTTCTCGCACTTGTGCTTTCACAAACAAATGTATCCGGTAGTTCACATTTGTTGGGTCAGGCCTGACAAATAAATCCCTTCCCTCTCCGAGATTCAAAGGGTTAATTTACACTGGTGGGAAAATTTCCCCACTTTCTGTGAGAAACTTCCCCTTTCCTCCAGTATTATTTTCATTACAAGTAAGTGATCTGCAAAACAAAGTAATGAACATTTGCCGTTTTTAAATCTCATGAAGAGATGGATCTGGAGAGGAAAGTGCTTTAGACCATGATGAGTTAGGTTACACAGATGGTCAATGCAAGTAAAGCAGCTCAACTCCCCACCACATATTTGAGATGCATTTAATATGTACCCAAGCCATGAAATAGACAATGAAGGGTTGTGACAGCAGGAGATTAACCAGGGCAGAAAAGTCTCATCCTGGACTTGAGGCAGTGGACAGTTGTATTTGCAGAAAATGACAGTAATAATTTGCTTTCTCTGTACAATTCATCCCAGAAGTTTGGAACAGGCCAACAGTGGAAAAATAGTACTGTTACCCATAATGCTTTCCAAAACATATGTATAGTCCTTCTAAAGGCTGGTTGAGTTGTACAACACACAGACCACGCTGCTGGGACTTCATCCCAGTGGTTTAGAAAGGCCCTTGGTTCAAACCCCTTAGTTACAACCCACTGACTTGCACAGTGTTAGGTTTTATTCCAACCCTGTAAATATGAGGTGAAGACTGCTTACTCCTCTATCTTAACCATCTGTGCCATTATGATAGGCTTTATCATAGGTTTGATTAATTTTTTTGTGCCAAGGAATAGCTTTACAGGCCGTGGTCCCTTCCTTCTGTTGTGGAACCAGGTGTCACCTCTGGCTGCATTCCCACCTTGGGCCTGGTCTGGTCTCTGGTGGGACTATGTCCCATCCTTGCTGCCAGCCAAATCTTCCTTTCACCACCTTTTATAGCCCAAGAAAATGGAGAAGTTCCTGGAATCAAGGACTCCAGAAGTCTTGCCAGGAGCTGAAGTCCTGATGGTGAACATCAAAACTCTTCTTGCACATTCATAGAATCATTGAATCATTTGGATTGGATGGGACCTTAAAGATAATATCAACCCCTGCCATGGGCAAGGACACCTCCCACTAAACCAGGTTGCTCAAAGCCCCATCCAGCCTGGCCTTGAACATTTGAGACTAGATGTGTGGATGACCAAAGGGAATGGTGCCTCCCATGGGATAATGTTTCCTTGTTACTTGTAAGAGCAGTGTGGTTTGGGGTTTTGTTATTGCTTTTCATTTGCATTCAAGTCATGTGGTAGGATAACCTAACCCTTTTTTTCAGGAAAACTTCTATATTTCCATACCACATTCAACTCTTTTTTTAAAATCTTGGTATTATTTTTTTACAACATTTAAAGCTAACATCAGAGATAATTCTGCTAACTCTAGAGATACAAACCAGTATCCTGTGGGTCAGATAAATTTAGTGAAATAATTAAATAAGAATTCCCCAGTGCTATGTACTTTTGCAGTCATACTCTCTGTTTGTCCTTGCAGTTTTGTCTGCCCAATAACTTATGTCTGGTGAAGAAAGGAGCTATGTGCTGAGGCAGCACTCTCAGAGGATGCTGTGAGCTGATTTGGGCAGCTAGACCTCGGCACATCACCCTGCTCCAGAGCCCATTCGTACTCTGGCTTATGGTGTTTCCAGTGCCTCTGTGTTTTGGTTTATTGGTTTTTAAAGCTTGTCCAGACTGTGTGGTGCTTTCAATTAACCTTGTTCTCAGACTGAGGGGTTTTTTTAGCATTAGTAGTAAATTACTGTTCACTCAGAGTCCTCGCTTCAGTGGAAATCCTACTAAATAAGAAAAGAGCTGTAAAATCTGATCTAATACAGTATCTTCAGTATGACATGTGGGAAAAATATTCTAAAACCTGTCCTTATTAGTTGCTTGTCTGGGATATTTTTAAGTCTGCTGGTGATTGAATAGCATGAGCATCTCTGCCTTTGCACTGTACTTTAATTCACTCTATCTTCTTTTCCAGGTGGTGCCTGGCAGTTTGCATTTAATGTGAAATTCTATCCTCCAGACCCTTCCCAGCTATCTGAAGACATTACCAGGTGTTTTAAACATTACATACCTTTTTAGAAGTGGCTTAAAAGCTGTTCCTGGTAGCACTTACACTCTCATTATATAAGAAAAGAAATGTTTTATATTCGAATTGTCTTTCTTTTTCATATGAGCTTATGGAAAATATGCAATACTTTGACAGAAAAGACAGTGTGAACAGTGTCGATCCTCTGTGTTATGAAGTATTTTGTCTCATTTAAGCCTAAACTCCAGCTTTTTCAATATGTATATTCTTTAGAGTTGATTTTAATATTCACAAAGATGCCTGATGCCCATTTTTGCCCATGGTAACAAGTTATTACTGTAAGTAAAATCATGACTATGAAAGGAAAGAAGGGAGATAATGTGGTTTCATGACCATACTGAATCCAAAACAGAGCGAGCACTGTACTAGCTACTTAGGGAAAAATGAACTCTTTCCCAGCTGAAACCAGGATAGATAAGAATAAGCATGCATGCAAATTTTGTGTATCATTTGACAAAGTAAGTAACTGATGTGCATGGAATAGAGAATATGGTGGTAATTAATAGCTGCTCCCTGCTCTCCAAGTCACTCAGCTCTGCACTCTACACATCTGGTCTTTGGTTTTGTGTGCACATTGCAACCACAACAAAAAAAATCAAAACCTCACCTGATTTCCTCCTTGGAAAGAGGCACAAAAAACATTGATTCATGATGAGTTTTTGTGGCATCAGCAAACTGTTCCCCAGCCTGTTGCAACATTTTGCAGCCTTTGAATATTTTTAACCTTCAGTGCTTTATGGACTACTTGTTGCTTTTAAGGTAGCATGAAGCCTTTGGCCTAGAACAGGGTCCTCTGTGGTAGGTACTGTGCAGAAAGACAGTGTGCCAAGGGTTCACAATTGAACAGAGGACTTCCAAAGGAAAGGATTTCTTTATTCCTCTTTGGACTCTTAAGTTTCCCTTGGTAACTCTGCCTTTGCCACCAAACCAATGCTCTTCTTTTTTTTTTTCTGTTTTCATCTATCTGGTGAAACCTTGCTCTGCATATTTCTGTGGTTTTAACAGCATTTACTGTTTAAATGTATTTTTGAGAAAGCACAACATGTTGCTAAAGAGACAGCTTATGTTTTTTGAATGACTTGGAGGTCAGCTATTCTTAAATGAACCGTATATGAGGGTTTTATTTTTTTTTTCTTTTTAAAGAATTATCAGGTAGTTTTATATGTAAGTGATTTATGATAGAAGTCTAGCATGTTTAATGGGTATTTCTTCATCTAGGTCACTAAACAAAGTAATAACCTATTTTATAAAGAGATCTCAATGCTGCTGTATAAATATGTTAGGTGTTCCTACTGATAAATTAGGCAAGAGCTTGGTGTTTTGGGGTCGTTTTTACGAGATTACAATTGTCCTTGTAAATGACGGACAATCTCTGGGCTTGGCTGTCTGCAAATTCCTGTTGGAACCGGGGCCTCTTTCCAGGGCTCGGGCGGTGCTTCTTTGGGGGCAGCGATGGAGGAGCCCTGTCTGAGCGGCTCTGGTGCTCCCCCGCAGGTACTACCTCTGCTTGCAGCTGAGGGATGACATCGTTTCGGGTCGGCTGCCCTGCTCGTTCGTCACGCTGGCACTGCTGGGCTCCTACACCGTGCAGTCAGAGCTCGGCGACTACGACCCAGACGAGTACGGCAGCGACTACATCAGCGAGTTCCGCTTCGCGCCAAACCACACTAAAGAGCTGGAGGACAAAGTGATCGAGCTGCACAAGAGCCACAGGTGAGCAAAGGGCATCAACCTGAGCTCTAGCCTGCTTCAGGTACCTTCTTGGTGCATCAGATGTTAAACTCTGCAGTGGTGTACTTCATATTTTTCCAGCAAGACTCCTCTGTCTGTCTTTGGACAGAGAAGAGCTTTTCAGCATGTGATTTAACAGGAACTGTACTAGTGCTGTGGCTCTGGTAGGTACCCAGCTACCTAAGGGGTAAGGCTATAGTCCTGACAGACTGAAAAATGTTTTCCAGCTGCTGGATTTTCTTTTGGATTCTGTTTCCTTAATCTTTATGCTAGAACTGGTTACTTTTCCACAGGGGAATGACACCTGCAGAAGCTGAGATGCATTTCCTGGAGAATGCCAAAAAACTATCAATGTATGGAGTAGATCTCCATCACGCCAAGGTATGTACTTTGGACCTTTCACTGGCCATATGTCTCCTGTGGCACAGTACTTGGATCTGCATGGACTCCCTGATTTATTTTTTTCTTGTATTTTTGAGACAGGAATTTTGTGGGATGAATCATGTGTCAACATGAGGAAATGTGACTCATGAAATAAGCATAAATATATCTTGTAACCATAACTTATCCTATAGATTCAAAGATGTTGCACATCAACTTTCATGTTGATGAAACAGTGCTGTCCTTGAGGAAAACATTGAATGGATGAGGTGATGAGGGAGGATTTTAGAAGCTGTCCAGAGAGTGGTCAATTTTAATTTAATTCAGCTACATTTTTCAGTTAATTAAGGCCAACCATGCTATCTTAACTGGATAGCAAATAATTTCTATGTTGCAAAGGACTTTCAAGCAATTATTTAGCTGTGCTGGAAATCTAATCAGTTTGATAATAATGGGGAGACAGCAGCTTGTCTCTTTCCTGAAGTGTGGTTGTTGCTTTTGACAGGGAGGACAGCAATTCTCCTGGAAACATTCTCCCATGATCAAGTAGTTTCTCTAATCATCAGCAGGCTGAGTTATGAATAAAACATGGTCATTCTTATTGTGGCTTGGGAGAGTCACTTACTAGCCTTGTGTTGGTTGTCTGATTTTTGGGTTTAGGGTTTTTTTCCAAATAAATCATTACTATTGTTTTCTTCAGTCTTCAGAGTTAGACTAATGGATTTTAACATTTTTGAGTTTAGCAAGCATCCTTGGCAAATGAATATAGAACCAAAGAATTCTGCCCTGTGGAGACAACTGCATTTTCTGTAAAGGTCAAATTATTGTGAGCCTGTTTTTTTTGCTGCAGCAGATCCTTTCAAGAATTGAGATAAATTTGCAGCTTGGATCTTGAAAGAGCCTGCAGCCGTGTCCCTGGGGCATTTCATAGGAGCTGTGCATGTGTGTTACAGAATTCAAGGCAATCTTTTGTGTTCTGTTAATTGCCTTCACTGAAAATGAAGAATCTCCATACAGCTCAACGGGCAGCAACTACCAGGAGGGATGCCACTGCCTTCTCTGTATCCTGCAGATACGCTCAGAGTCTTGAGGCATATTTAGAGCAGAGAGAAATGGATTGGCAAATGTCACTTGATAGCTTTTTTTTGCGACACAAAGAAATCCAAAAACCAGCAATTAAATGGATTACTGTTTTAAATAAGTTACAGGCTTTGTTACTGAAAATTTTATATAACATAGCATTAAGGCCTAAATATTTTTTCAGAATTTTGGAGAAAAGCTGTGAAGTTTAAGATGGGATATTATAAGATAACAATTTTATTTATTATTCTTTCCTGAAAAAGTATTAGTATCCTGGTTTGCTCTTCTTTTTTTTCATATTGAAAGACTCAGAGGAAGAGAAGTTAGTAGAAAAGCTAATCTCTCTCTAAACTGATGCTCTTTATTTTAAAAAGCTGTGGTGATAACCGAGATGTGTCTGTCTGTGGGTTAAGAAACCCGACAATTATCTTGAAAACTGAGCTTGAAAACTGAGCTCTTTTACTGGGAAAAGTAGACTCTGCATAAGAAGTCATGTTTAGTTTTAATTTGGTCTGCCAGTGAGAGTTGATGTTGTCAGGCTAGGGGCCTGACAAGTATCTCTGGGCATGCCTTTTGGAAGTCATGCCAAAGCAAATGTCTCTATGTAAATGTCAATTCATTAAGGCTGTGCCAATATCTTTGGTGTTGGACCGATGCTGGAGTCACCAGCTTGCATTACAACTAGTTCTCAGTTATTGAATGCAAGACTGTGATGAAATATATGTTCAAATAGACAGATTTGTTCTCTGGGCTGTGACCATTCTGAGGAAGCCCCCCCATCCATCTTCATAGCTAAAGGGATGGGCCTCAGACATTACTGCTAACAGGTTTCTGTCTGCTCCTGAAGAAAGCCAAATTCTTTTATTCAGGTGATGCCTGGAAAGGCTGACCTGTAAACAGAGACTAGGTGGAATAAAAGGATAAAAAGGTATTTATTGAAAGGATACAGCTTGGGCAGTGCAGGAACCCTGCTGGGGCTACACCCAAGTCAAATCCACAAATGGTCACGAAATGAATCCCCGGTCATGAGGTCTCACACTTATAGGTTTTGGTCCATTAGCATATTGGAGTTAATTGTCCAATTACAGCTTCAGGTTATGAAGCTCCATCCTCTTGTTCCCTCTCTTTCTCCTCTGTTAAAACTCTTGGGCCTAAAATTTGTCCTTGGTCCCAAGCTAGAAAGGAATTGTTTAGTCTACCTACTCTGTGAAGAGAGTTTACCAACCCTTAACATGACTACACACTAAAACAGCACAGAATCTGAAAAATATAAAAGCTAAAACATAAGGCATCACAGGTTTCATTTTACACTAGTAGTATTGCATTGGAAAACAGTCTCTGACACCAACAAGTAACAGAAATCTTGAATAAACTTAGATCTGCAGCGAAGGTGGAGATAGGGGAAGGCGACGTTTCAAAAACAAGTTTTTGAGAAAGTGTATCAAAAATAGAAGCCCCTTGCACCTGCAGAAATGTGCCATGTATGAGCACACTTGCATTTCAGAAATTCACCAGGCAGTGTGATTACTGCAATGAGACTTTTTCTTTTAGAATATATTGATTGTATTTAGATATTGCTCTTTGTTTAGGAAAGTGAAACCGAAGTACACTGAAAAAAATTAGCTTTGTCTTTTCTGTAGTGCATGACGGTGATACCACACATAAGCTGTATTTAGATAAAAATCTGTCTCTTAGTGGTGATACCATCATTTTTGGAACATATGTACTCTATTGGTGTGTTTTCTAACACTGGAGTGACTTTGTGATTTTAAAACTTTTTTTGTTTTTTTTTTTTCACTTCAAGCTGTGCTATAGCTGTTTCGTCATGACTGACCATGCATACCATTGTGTTGGTCTTGAAATGTAATTGGGTTTTCACCAAGTGCCTAAAAGATGGCTGGTTGGGAAATCCAGAGGAAAATGATGAATTCATTTCATGATTATCATAGGGTGACATCTTCATAGCTTCTGCAATCTTGTGACTTTAGATTACTTAAAAACAATTTGTGAAGAACTCAGTACTTTAAAGTGGATTCTTCTTTCTCTATCAGTATTACTACTTTAGCTAAATGAAAAAAACAGTTATAGAAGACAGTGAAGATTGGTTTTAGACTATTTGAAAACTTCTAAAGGAAAGAAAAATCTCTATTTCACATATTTGTGGCATATTCTGATAAGGTTGTGGACAAATCTTTTGTAGTGCTATTGTGTCTGAGCTACAGCCTCCTGGCAAACATAGTTTATAGCACAGTCACAGTCACACTCTTCTAGAAAAGAATCTTTTCTGGTCCAAATGCCCAACTTTATGCCCACTGGGCTTTTCAAAGTGAAAATATTGAGCAAAGGCTTAAGAGCATTATAGTAGTTAGGAAACATATTATAGCCAAGATGAGCAAACTACAGAAGAAAAATTCATCTAAGGATCCACAATGCTTAGTCATAGAGATGAGTGATACCAGGAGAAATAAATTTGTATGCTGTCATACTTACTTTCAATCTGGTATTTATGCTAATAACACTTTTTTATTATGCTAATAGAACTTTGCTATATGATTGATGTATTTCTTTTAGTGACATCTAAAATTTCCCTCCTCCATTTGGAGTCTTTGTAAAATATAAGGAAATATTGGAAACCCTCAGTTTCCTTCACCCTGCCCAACCTTACTATTATTTGCATGAATGCATTCAGCGAGTAGGGTAGCGCTCAGAAATCAGGTCACTACAGCTGATGCATTAAAAAGACATAGCTCAGATAGAAACACAGGACACAAGAATCTGTGGGGTGCAAGGGTAGAAATACTCAACAAAGTTCATTGCTTCCTATTCCAGGATTCTGAAGGAGTGGAAATCATGCTAGGAGTCTGTGCAAGTGGACTCTTAATATATCGAGACAGACTCAGAATAAATAGGTTTGCCTGGCCAAAGGTTTTGAAAATTTCCTACAAGAGAAACAACTTCTACATCAAAATCCGACCAGGGGAGGTAAGGGCATCCTGATTCTCTTAAGTGGGTGAACCTCTTGAAAAGTCATGCATTTTTACTGATTTGGTGATTTGTTTTGTCTTATAAGCTTTTAACATTCCTCTCCACTTATATTTCCTAATTTATGCTGATTTTCTTAGGAAATGTTAGGTATATACTTCCTTTAAAATACAGATAAAAAACAACTTTAGTATTTTTCTGTTTACATCCATAAACTAATGTAAGGAATAAATATGGCCATCCACACATAAAAAGCTCAGCAATATTATGAATATTTTGGTCATTTAAGTAGCATATTGCTTATTCATGGAGAGCTTGTTATCTTCCCCTATGTTGTACATGAAACTGGCATTTATCTCACCCACTAAGAGATATAGACAGGCCATACCAAACTTTATAAACGTATCAGACCAGCACATTTACAGCATTTTGGGTAGCTACCCGCATTAGCCCTGCCGGGCCCGCAGGAGCTGCTGTTCTGGCTCTGGAGAAGAGGATGTGAAACCTCGTACGGTGAGTGCCCTCTCGTGGCTCAGCCGGATGCGAAGCAAGTACCGACCTCACGGGCTGGGCATGCACTCACCCAGAAATCATGGATATCATGGCATGGTTTGGGCTGGAAGGAGCCTTAATGATCATCTAGTTCCAACCCCTCCAGCACGGGCAGGGACCCCATCCACTAGACCATTTTGTTCAAAGCTCCAACCAACCTAGCCTATAAGATGATAACACTTAAGAAACTCAGGATCATCACAGGCAAAGGAGGAATTCCATTTTAAATGCCAGTGCAATAATTGGCCTGTGATAGATGAAAACCCCATATCCATTTAGAGTGTGGAGCTGTATAGCAGGACAGAAATCACTTAGATGAAGACTGGCATTTTTCCCTTAATGCAACCAATGTCTCTGGGACTGACTTCATAACTGACCTGGAAAATGTGCTGGGGCTCCCCGCCCCTGAGCCACACCCACAAACCTACGTCTCCTGCCCCTCAGCAGACAAAGTTTTAGTGACCAAATTTCCAGCCTTGAGTTTGATTTTAAAAACCCAACAAATGGTCACTGGCATTCCCAATGCCTACACTGATGCTCTCCACCACTGCTACCCTGCTGAGCTCTGCTAGTCTTGGTACACAATATCCTGCGACCAGGTCATAGTTCCATGTGTAAAATAATCAATGCAGCCTCTTTCCAAATTACATTTGATGATAATGTGATTCACTATCCCACATAATCTTTATTATTTTGTTGTTTCCTGCCTTATTTCCCTGTCAGCTTCTGTAGGGATCCAGACTTCCGTTCCAGTGCCCTTCTGTCTACCTTTCCCCCATTACAGAAACTCTGTTTTATCTGCTCAGCTATCTGCAAGTAGCCATCAACAGCAGATACAGCTGGCACAGCTTCTGCATCTGAAATATATAAATTTTCAGCACAATCTAAAGTGGTCTCTTTGTATCTCTGGACAACTCTTTTCAATTACCTGTCTTGCCTCATCCTCCTCAGATGAATTAGCTCCAACCACTGTGATTTACTAACGGTAGTACTTTCTCTGTAAATATCCTTAATCTAAGGCTGTGTGAGACCAAATCAGTCCCTGAGGACTATTGCTCACCTCCAGCTATTACCAGGCTTCCCACTGTAGTTCTAACTAGTGAAATTAAATCAACAGGGTAAAACACTGGAAGGATGTTTTCTCAGAAGTCTCTCAAGTCTTAACTAATCTCTTTGTTACTATAGGGTATAAAAAATCACTGTCTCCATAAGAAATCTCTTGCTCATTACTAGTGTTTCCCCTAGAAATGATCCTCAAAGGTTGGCATAGATTACCATTCACAGCTTTTTTCCCAGAATTCCTTCATTAGAATATGTATATATGTGGTATATACATTTGCCCTTGCAATGAGGTGATACAGACAGAGGAAATGAAGATGAACCTGTGTACGCTGCCTAAAAATAGATGCACAGCACCAAAAACATACTTATTTTTTTTTCCTACCTAGTTTGAGCAGTTTGAAAGCACTATTGGGTTTAAGTTGCCAAATCATCGTGCTGCAAAGCGCTTATGGAAAGTGTGTGTTGAACACCATACATTTTTCAGGTATGTGGATTTCTTTTCCTAAAGGTGTGATATAAAATGCAAAATATCAATGCTGTCAGCAGAAACAAAGCCCTTCAAATCAAATTGTCTTTTCGATCATGAGGTACCACTGGGCAGATAAAGGAAGGATATTACGTTTTCAAAATTTGAGGTGTTGCACCCAAATTATTCATACTATTTCAGATAGATACTGCTTAAAATCACCATATGGTCCTAATTAATCATTTTACTTTATCTGTGCCATGATATTATCAACTGCTATAATTAATGAGATGAAGGACTCTGCTGCACTTCTGCATATAAGCTTGCACAGGGAGAACAATTTATATAGATTTCTAGGGGATGTGGGTAAGAGTTTTAAAAAAAAAGATTATTTTAATTTAATTATATATGAAAGTACAGTAGTAGGTCATGATTTTTTTTTTGTCATCCACAATACCACACCCATAGCTGTAATTTTTGGATTACTAAGGAGTTTTGCAGCTATTTTTTTGACTTCTAAGAAGAACTGAGAAAAGTTTGGGATAGGGAAATAAGTGCTGTAATTAGTTTGTGCTAAGATAGTCATTAAATAGATACTTAACAGGGGAAACCCAAAAGAGTGAGATTTTCAACAGTTTGAAAGGGTGTCCAGTGCTTAAGGACCCCCTCTGGGGAATGTCTGAGAGTACTGAAGAATTTCTGTCCTTTCTTAAAACTGTTGGTTCAGGCTGTCTGTACATTCATATGAAATGCAGTCTTAGCAGCAAAAGATCTAAAGAGAAATTGAGTGTGCATCTTTGGGGTATTTTCTGATTTTTAATGAAAAATCAATGACTCTATAGCAGAAGAATGGCTTCTTCATCCAGCTACCATCCCAAAAATACAGAGGGTGGGAGAGCTCTAACCTGGAAAATGTCTACACCCCTGTGAATGAATACTGACTTTCATTCACTGGAAATCAGTTCTGGCCCTATCCTCAGCATAACATCACCATGTTAAATTTGAAGAGATACATCTGCATTTCAGCCCAGTAGGAACACCTTCTTTTTAGTTTTGGTAATCAGAAAATAGTAAATCTGATTTTCAAGCATGAAGGAACTGAGTGATTCTTGTCCATTTGGAAGAATTCAGATCTTCAAATGCTTTAGCTAAGTGGTTTTGTCATGCTGTATGAGGGGCACTCCTTTGACTCCCTTTTAGCCACAGACCGGTGAGGCACAGGTTACGATGGAGAGTGATACCCAGCTGTCATCTTCTCTCCTCTGCAGAAACAGTGGACTGATTCTGGAGGAGGGGGAATAACAGGTGCACTGCTTGGTGTGTTTTAGGCTCCTGCTGCCAGAAGCACCTCCAAAGAAGTTCCTCACGTTGGGCTCCAAGTTTCGCTACAGCGGCCGGACGCAGGCCCAGACGAGAAGAGCCAGTGCCCTCATAGACCGCCCTGCACCTTACTTTGAGCGGTCCTCTAGTAAACGTTACACCATGTCCCGCAGCTTAGATGGGGGTAAGGTCCTCTCAACTCACCTGGTCAAAAATTATCATCACAGTGGTCACTGCTTTAGGTTAAGTATAAACCTTATCATCTCCTCTCCTTGAGATTTGGCTGAGTGGGAGCTGTGAGTACCTGCACGTTCACTGCAGGGGTGGAGGAGGATGCAGAGAAATTCCATGCTGAATGTACTGCTGTGGTCCTTACAAAGTGTTTGGCTGGAGGATGTCCTTTGGAACCCACTCTTCATAGAGACTCTATCCCTGGCCTCATTCTGATTCCCTGCTTTGGGGAATGATGGGATGGACCTGCCTGCCCAAGAAAGTCAGGCTTCAACACTTTGTCAGGGTTTGCATGCATGACTGTTTGGGTTTTGGTTGAATCCAAGATTTTCTCCTGTGTAGGTTTTTCGCTTGAGTTTGTTACAGTCCAGAAATTATTAATTATTCCCCTTGAGTAATAACACTTGATTTCAATTCCCTCACATCAGCTCCAAAGAACACTAAGAGACTTTTTTCATACGTTATTTTTGAAGGTATGAAATGGAGAGGGACATAACCTTGTTTAATAGTACATCCTTCCTCTCTTTATCCTTGGTTCATGAGGTCAAGGCTCTGCTGCTGACTTTGGTTAAATCAGAGTGTAGTTCAGAGTATCAGCCACTTCCATCCACTATTACTGTGGTCAGCTGTTGAATAAAAAGAGGTTGTAGTTTATTTTTGTAGGAAAAAAAGACTGAGACTAAACTCAGATTCATTATAGATTAAAAGAAAAAGGTGAATTCTCTTGCAGAATATCACAAATTGCAATGAATATAGTTGGTGGTGGGGATGGGGAGAAACTTTGATTTAAAAGTACAAGTGACAAGCCTTTTTCTCTCCGTCTAAAGGTACTGCTTGTCATTAATTATTTTGGAATCTTCTAATTCTGATGTGCTTCTTGCTTGTTACCAAGCAACTGGTGACCTGATTGCTGTGCATGTGTTTCAAAGCAGAAATTATCCTTCTGCATTGTTTTGTTTGTAACATCTAAACAAGATGTCTCCTTCTACTCCCTTTGCTTTCTCCTGCTTCCTAAACTTAATCCCAAGAGACAAGATACCCAAAACACTTTACCCAGCATTTGTTAGACTCTGCAAGGTTTTTATTATATTAATTTGTCTAAGTGCAAATGGGGGAAAGAGATTTTTTAAATCAATGCTTATGATCTCTTCACTAGCATTGTTACTATAAAGCAGATGTGTCTGTAATATTCTGCATTGTGCTTACACTGTGACCCAGACTCTGTCATTAGTTACAGATGCAAGTGAGTTTATAAATTTGAATAATCCTATTGGTTTAAAAATTAGTTACCCAATAGTCAAGAGCAGGGTCTGGGCATATGTAAAAGATTTGATTACATTCTATCTGTAAGGGTACTATTTCTTTCAAAATAACTTTTAAATATATAAATCTGATTCATTTTTGGGCGCTTTCATCCTAAAATATTCTGGTTGGGTCCACTGAACTGAATGTCATCACTTCACAGAATTTTTTAGGATATTGAGCTCACCTGACTGGCAGACTTTAGTATTCAATAATACAAAGATCACATTTCTTTTTTCTCAGGTATTATGCCTGTGTTATATCAATATTGTCATTTTCTGTAATGCACATTACTATATCTGCATTTGATCTGCATTTTTATATTCTGACAGATTTTCAAAAAACATCTCTTCCACCCCCATGGCTGATGTCATAGCTGGTTCTCCTTATGTTTCCTGCCTGATAACTGTGGCAACACATTGCTTTTTTTTGTCTGGTGTTTTACTACACTAGTAATTTTAACAGCTTGCTAGCATTTAACAACTGTGTAATGCACACATTAGCTACAGTAATGTGTGTGTACACATCCATAATATATGTGTATGCATATAAAAGCTATGAGCTTCATTTCAAGTAAACAGTTTATTTAAATGTCTGCACATGCTTCTGGTTTCCTGAAACACGACATAGTTGTGTTTTCAGCATTATCTCAAATATTTTTCTAAACCAGCTTTTTTAATTTTATGCAGCTTCTCAGCAAAAGCTATTTCAGATTTTCCTCTTTAAATATTTGCTTTTAGCATCAGTGAATGAAAACCATGAAATGTACATGAAGGATTCTGTGTCTGCTGCAGAGGTTGGTACTGGCCAGTACGCCACAACAAAGGGCATCTCTCAGACCAACTTGATAACCACTGTGACTCCAGAGAAAAAGACAGAAGAGGACAAAGATGATGAAGAGGGCAAAAAGAAGAGAGCAGAGGAAGTCACCCCGATTTCAGCAATACGCCATGACACCAAGGTAGAATTTTCAGGGTTTTGTATTAAACAGGACTGCCTGGAGAGTGCTTGGAGAAACACAGAATTTTTAGGGAGAGTGGAGAAAGAGGAGATAAAACTAGTTCTGTGAAAGGAAATATACCGTGTGTATATACATGTCTTGAATTGGTGTTTTTGTGGTCCTTTCAGTTTTTGTATAATGTTTTGTAGAAGTTAGTTCCTGCCTTGGACTGTTTTTTGAATTATGTTTAACAGTCAGAATGATAGTTTTTCACACAGTGTTCAACAGCTTTTTAGGAAATGCTCAGAAGTAGCCTGGTGGTGCATGTTTGTTCTGGTTTTCAGTCATATTTTGACTTTAGTATTGGCCATCCTGGTTTTTTATTTTGAAAAGGCAACAAAATAGTTCTGTATTCTTGTATAAAGCTCTGTGCTTCAAAGTATTCCTCTTATACTTCTCATAACACTGTTTCCTTCCATGAATTTCAGGGGGCATTTTTTTCTCTATTAACTTCTGGACATTAATCTGCTGTTACAAGCAATTTTTTTTTCTGGCTTACAAAAGCATTTGCTTTACTTATTTGAAGTTTGTGTTGAAGAAAGCAGTTTTTATTGATGGTTCTCAATTGTTAAATTTGAGTCACCCCTCACCATCTTCAATCCCACCACCACCACACACACATATACACACATGGTTGTGCATAATATCTATTGAGATATTAATACAGGATAAACCAAACAGGAGGATGGAGAAAATAGTGAATGGAGGTTGACAGTGAAGAGAAATGTGGTAGAATAATATTCAGAAAGTGTCCTGTGGAATGCACTTGCAAAACAAGTAAGCAACCTCATCTTTTAGGAAGAAAAATCTTGCTATATGTTTACATCCACAGAACTGTCAAGTATGCAAATGTTAGAACCTGAACTTTTAGCTTTGTCATATAAGGCCACAATGAGCTACATAGTGAAAAGATCAAATCCTCAAAAAGAGCTGCAGTTAAGGTACTGAAAATTGCTCATGAGAAAAGGTTTTCTTTTGAAAGTGTGTGCTGTAATTGTGGCATTTAAAAGATTATCTCTACAAAATTTAACTGAGGTCTTCTTGAAACTCCTTTAGTTTCCATGTCGAGAAAGAATGATGAAAATCAAATATGTAGAAAACATCCAATAGAAGCTCATTCTGTTCCAAGTGTTTGTTAATTTAAGTCAGTGGAGGGATCAGTTGCATGTTGAAGATCATCTAGCTATTCCTTATATATGGCTAGAAATACTCAAAGGTATTTTAGGAGACTGATTTGATGGAACTTAAATATGCAGAAATGATTGATTTTTAACCCCACTCGAGAGATAAGTTCTGTTTAAACTGTCATAAATAGAGTTTTGGTTCTGTAATCCTGCAGAGATCTCAGTTCTGCTTCCACATGGGCCTGCTAACAGATTTGCCTGTCATCATAAAGAGAATGTCTCAAGAAACACAAGACAAGCTTGAAATAAAATCCCTTTTTGATATGTTTTAGATATGTTTTTCAGCTTTTCTATTAAGACATTTTTCCTTTGTTTTATCCATGTGTATTTAAGTACCAGAAGTTATTCTAAATACTTACACTGTAAAGATGTCAGCAAGTGAATAATCTGTATTAGAAAAGAATACATTTACTTTGGATTTTTATCTTCACAATATAAAGAGAAGTTATATTTATTTGTGTATTTAGCTCACACAAATACCTGTGAGTCCATCAGCATTAATTTTGACTTGAGCTTACTGCATTAAACCCATAAATTCATTTGTAAGTGGTTTGAAGCTAGGCTTGTTTCTGATTGCTTAGTTTGAGAATACAGATTCTTTGAACTGATAGACTGTTAGAGAAAAGAGAGAAAGGGAAATATTGAAGAGGAAAGAAAGCAGTTCTTCCATGTAATTGTCTTATGTCCCATTCCTACCATTAATATACCTGGTAAAGTTCGGGCTTAGTAGCAACCTGTGTCTAAAACTTGGATCTGCTTATTGCCTCCAGCTCAACACCAGCTTGATCTGGAGGCAAATGCTGTTGTGGCTTTAAAGTAATTTTGCTTTTGGGAGCCTGGAGTGAAAGTGAAAGGGATATTATAGCTCCTTGGGAAGATGCACTATGGATGGAGCAGCTCAGGAACTAAGGGTTTGATCATGGATCCAGTGGGCCACATCAGCTACATGCACCCTGCTGGATTTTGGCCAAAACATCTCTGATCCATCAGCATTGTGGCAGATGTTTTTACTGGGGTATGCACATTAGTGATGACAGGGGTTTTTGTCCTTCTAAAGAGCAGTGGTGTCTGCTTGAAGGGAGCATATGAAATGACAGTCACCATTTCTGCTGAATCACCTCCCTCCTCCTACCAATTTTTTGTCCTCAAATGATCTGAAAGGCCAGTTGAATGCCCTACAAGTGGCATATCAAAGCAAATCCTGCTTGTTGGTAGCCAGTATTCTTGACATTGTGGTAAAACTTGTAGCAAAAGCGTCAGGGGCACTGCCTCTTCACTATGGTTAAAGGGTCACATTTTGATTATGAGATGTAGCTGTGTGAAGCAAGGACCTCTCTCTAGCCAGCTCCCCTTCAGATCCCCAGTGAGAGATGATGGGGTCTGCTGAGCTACAAGTCTCTGCTCCCTTCTTTCAGTATCTGGCCGAAGAGGTGGCAGTGTGGAGGGGCTGGCAGGGTGCATGCCTAGGAGGGGGTGAGCCCCCAGCACTGCCTGCTTGGGCTCACAGTGAGCGGAGTTGAGGGCAGGGCTGTGGAGATGCCCAGCAGCAGCCAGTGGTGGGAGATGTGATAAGGAACTGGCTGCTGGGATAGTTGTTGAGCTGGTTTTTTCCATCAGCAGCAGTTGATGAATAGATTTCTGCTACCCCCACCAAACAACGTGTTTTAATTTGGTTTAGGGCCTACTTGTTTTTTTTTTTTAATATTGAAATGGAGGAATTTAAAGTCCTTGGAGTTTTGATTATTACTGCTGAGATTGTCCAAGGCATAGATGGGAAGCATCTGGCCCCCACCAGGTCTCCTTCTGACTGCAAGAAAGCTGTCACAAGTAGTGCTGGTACTAGAAATACATTTCCTTCTTTGTTGCTCTCCATGTACTTCTTCTTTGAAAGGTCTTTATGATCAGAAACCAATTTTGCAGTAAGTGGAAATTGGCAGCACCTGAAGCTCCCCATGTGGCCATGGAGGCTTTGCTGTAGATCCTGTGCTGCAGAGGACTAGACAAATGTTGAATCAAGAGGTTGCCTTTTGTAAGCTGGAAGCGTGATTCACTAATATACCTGTGGTGTGCGGCATGGGAACATGCGCCGTTCAATTCAGTGGAAAGCTGTGGTGTTAAAATACTGTTTATAATTTTATATATATAATATATATTATTATCATCACGGAAGAAAATTAACTAATTACAGTTTTCTTTTTGTCCTTTTGCTTTTGCGCCTTGTTTGCTGCTCTTTCTCTGTCACCAGCCATCTTTGCTTGGCACTGACTCCCACCACTCCTCGCCATCCTCTCAGCCTGGCCCCCATGTATCTTCAGCAAAGCTTCGCAGGAGATGCAAGGAGAGCACTCGGACAAAGTCCTTAGGCTGTGAGGCCCTCAAAGAGAGCGCTCCAAAACACAGCGAGTCGGAGCCAGACTCTGACAGAAAGGGGCGAGTGTGCTCCGCCGAGCAGGACATGGCTTTTGGCTACAAGCAAAAAGCTGGCAAAGGCGGAACACTGTTTTCCTTCTCCTTGCAACTTCCAGAGTCATTTCCTTCCCTCCTGGATGATGATGGCTACCTGTCGCTCCCTAACCTCTCCGAAACCAACCTCCTGCCTGCCAGTGTGCAGCACTACCTCCCCATCCGCTCCCCCTCCCTCGTGCCTTGCTTCCTCTTCATTTTTTTCTTTCTGCTCTCTGCCTCTTTCTCAGTGCCATACGCCCTCACTCTCTCCTTTCCTCTGGCTATGTGCCTCTGCTACCTGGAGCCCAAGGCGGCCTCCTTGAGTGCCTCACTTGCCAATGACCTGAGTGACAGTTCAGAGGAAGAGGTGTGTACCTCGGCATCGAACACACTCTTTTTCGTGTTCAGTGCTTCAGTCCTAACCAGTGTTAGATTGCTGCAATAGTGGTCCTACTTTCAGAGCCTCATTTCTGTCTGTGCTGATATGTTAGAAGGGTTTTTTTGGTTTGGGGGTTGTTGTTTTTTGTTTTGTTTTTTTTTCTCTTCTTCCTTTTTTATTTTTTTCTCATGCTGGGAGTACAGCTTGGAGCCCAGGGTTAGGCACAACACTGTGTGGAAGAGGCTTGGCTTGAACTGTGTCAGCTGGTGCAAACAGACTTGCACTAAATGATTTTTCTTCCTTCTACCAGTTTATACTAGGGTTAGAATAGTTATGTAAATAGTGGATATGAAGTATCATTTTCTGCATAATTACTGAAGCATGCAAATATATGCATATTTATCTACATTTATTTATATGACTAGCTACCCAACAGTGATGAGCACCCTCACCAACTTCAGTATGTTCAAAGTCCAGATGGATTCAGCTTTTTGCAAAAGGCTATCAGCTACAGCTGAACCCCAGAAATGGCTTTCTGGTCCAGCAAAACCTGGATCTCGACTTTCAGCCTTGATGCCATCTCTGCTACAGATTAAATTGTTTTCCCATGGTTAAATCCAATGTATCAGTGAGGGGTCAGATTGGGACAGCTGTTCTGCAGCTGTTTCTGCCACGTGGGCTGTCTTGACATTTGCAGCGTTAGATTAGCACTGCCAAAAGTGATGCCTCAAGCCACAAGGGTCATCATGGGCAGATGAACCAGCTGCAGTAGGAGTCTGCAGTGGTTCTGGGTATTGTGGATGTGATGGTGTATCCAGAAGTAGGAAAGGAATCTGCTTAAGTAACTGAGTAACTGGCATCTCATTTTTTGCTGGAGCCTGATTATCCTTTGCTGACAGAATAAAATAATGAGTTCAGGTTTTCCTTGATTTTCTGTTTTCTTCTTCAATTTCAAATACAGAGTTTTGCTTTGTATATAAAGAAAAAAACCCAGATCAAATAATTGCAGACCAGTTGGCTGTGTAAAAAGCCACCTTGGCCACTTGTTGCCAGTCCATTGAAGTAGCTCTCTTCAATAAACCAGCTTCAAAATTGTCATCTGCTGCTGTTAGTTTTGTAAGACTTTGTGCAGGATTTAATTTTCTTTTTATGGACAGCCAAAAGTCACATCAATTTGTCTTGTGAAAACATTGGTTTTAGATGCTTTTGGCTCTATGATGCCTTACAATTAAAAGATAATGTGCAATTTCTGATAAAAGGCATCCAAAATGCTGCTGTCTGATTTCTTGTCCTCATTTTGAGACAGCATTTAGGTCTCAATTTGCATTAGCTCTGCTCTTGGATTAATCTAATAGCAATAACAGCATTAATATAGTTCCAGCTCTAGAGGCAATAATGAGGCGATATCTATGTAATATATTAGTCTGTTCCTCTTTCAGAAATGAGCACTTCTTTTTGTCAGTAAAGTTAGGAAGTATTGAGCATAAAAACATCTAAAATAGGCTTTTTAGTATCGCTCTTCTATGAGGGTGGTTACTCTGGCAGTGCTTCCTGGCAGACAACACAGACTTGTGCCTAATCCACAGGGTATTTCTTGTTCAAAATATTGCATGAAAGTGAATATGTTTTAAACTTGGGCATGTCTGCATTACATTGGCAAAACAAATCACAGCAATTACAATCACAAGGTAGGAGAGGTGCAGCCACAGCACGTCAGGAGAAGCTGCCTTCTGTCCTGCTCCAGCCCTCGCCTGCCCGCCAGCCCCACCTCAGCTGTACCTCAGCCCGACTTGGAGCTGCGCCTGGCCTTTCTTACTCTTCACTCCAGAGGAGACCTGCCTTGCTCAGCCTTAACTCACCATTCCCTGCTCTGTGATAAGCCCAGATCTTTTTTTCGAGTAACTCAGTAATGCTGATTTCGACTCCATGGCTGTTGATTGGTTTATTAGCAGACATATGTGTTGTAATAAAGCAAGTTTTATGCTTTATTTAGGATTTCATTCCACTTATGGCAAAAGAAATAGGAACCTTTCCCGCCCCCACAGTTCACAAAAGATTGCACAGAGATGCAGAGGACTACAGCCAGTGTCCTGAAACAATGTTATACATTGTTGAGCTTGTTCTCCCTTGAGCTATGCATCTGGAGTCAGTCCGTGCAGTCAAAGACAGAATCTCACCCCTTGGAATTCACTGGCTTTTGTGTTTGTACCTTAACAGCTAATTTTCTATTGACTTCAAGTTCTTAAATGAACCCTATATGCCAGACTTGTGTTACAGTGCCTTGACAATTCTTTTTAAATGCCTAGACTCATTAATTCNNTTTTTTTTTTTTTTTTGTACATAGGAGTGACAGTGCTACTTTTTTTTCTATTGCCATACCTTTACAATTGCCCAGAATGTTATAAAAACATGAGATCCTTTGTTAATAAAGAAACGATTTTCTAGCACTTTAGTGAAAGCAATTGGACCAGTCTAACAGACTACTTTGACATTACACTCCGTTTAAAAATAAATGTGGTCTGTCTCAAGAGTTGTCATGGCTTGAAAAATTTCATATAACTTGCATTCATGCACTCAGCAAGTAGTGCAAAATGCTCATTTATTCTTCTGTCTGTCATACAAACAATACAAACTCTTCAAAGAATAAAAAACAAAGCAATGAAAAAAATTCAAATAATTGTCTCATCAAGCACTGGAGTTGTCAGAAAATGACAAAAGATTGGAGGAAATGTAAAGCTAAGACTGATACTCCATCCACCAGTAGGTTGGTTTTTTTGTTCTTGTTCATACTGATGTGATTCGAGGATGGGATGTGTTTTCCTGGCTTTAAATTGCCTGCCTGGGTTGCTTTAGATTATCTAAGGACCACAGAAAATCACTAACAGAAACCAGAGCTTTCACTACTATCAGAACAACTTGGATGTGCCACTCTGGGGCAGTAGGGTGCACTTTACTTACTAGTTTTCCATATGCTTACCTGACATCAGAGTAATTTTCTGAACTCTCTTCTCAGTCTGTAGTAACCTTCACTCCACTCTCTATTAATCTTGACACTTGTGTTCTCTACTAAAATATTCTTCATGTAAAGCAAGGATAGATCAGTCTGTGCAATGCTGTGCTTTGTTTCATTTTTATCACTCATACCTAGTAAGTGTTTGGGGGGTTTTGTTTTTCTCCTGCTTTCATCCATATTCTTAAATGGAATGAGAAATATTTTTTTTCTTCTTTTAATGGCAGTTTTCTTTCTTTTTACTATCATTAACAATTATCAGCTGCTCTTTATTGGAACCGAGTGGGATCTGAGCCTTACCATTACTCCACAGACAGACAGTAGATGGGCTGGGGGTATGGTTATTTGAACTCCTTGGTAATGCAGAGAGCCTTATGGTGTATAAATGTGGAGACAAGAACAACCTCTGTACAAATGAGGGGCTGAAAGTCAGATGACTGTTAAAGTAGCTTTTTTTGTTGTTGTTGTTGGGTTTTTTAATTATCTTTTTCCCCTCTGGATAAAAATTTAACCACCACCTTATATTGGCTAGAACAAAAATTAGTTCAGTAATTTTCTGTAAAAAATCATTATGGGAGAAAAAGTTCGTTTAGGAAATATCAGTCACTTTTTTCCCCATATTTTTTTTTTTTAAAGCTACCTGGCTTTCTTAAGGAAAACAAAATCTGCTATTCAAATAACACTTTTCCAGTAATGTTTTGTTTGGCTTATAAATTTGTTCCAGTAAAGCCATATCCTGTGTACAGTACGCCTCGAGTCTTCCTCTGAGTCTGTTCTGTTTACTGATATAGCATTTTTATTTTGCTTCTTTGACATGTGCGTTGTTTGAAAAGCAATGCTAATGCAGTTCACAGGGATGTTGAGTTTAACAGTTCCCCGTGTGAGCCGCGTGTACTGATGAGCTGGGTTTATTCTTTATTCCTGCCTTCCTCTCGGGACCCGGGTACTTGTCTAACCCAATAGACTGACAGTGAGCAGACGGATACTGCGGCTGATGGTGAGACCACTGCCACCGAGGTTTGTACAGTCGCCGGCACCCAGCTATGGCAGGGGAGAGCGTTTTGCCTCGTCCCTTCCCGACCCTGGGCCTCGGGGCTACACCGCATGTCTGCTACGGCAGTTCAGGATCCCTCCCTGCGCGTGTGTGCATGTGCGTGCCTGCGAGCGGGAGAGCTTCGCTAGGAGAGTTGAGTTTCCAGAGCTCCCTGTGGGTTCCTCTCATTTCTGAGGTCGGTTTGGAAGCTGCAAGGCCTCTGCGTTGTGCGGTCAGTGGGGCGGTGGCGGTGTCACCTGTGCCGGCGCTGCCCACCCGGAGGGTTGTGCTGGCTACATCATGCCCTGGGGTCTTTTGTTTGCTTGTTTGCTCTTATACTCTGAAGCCTGAGTGGGAGAGTGGGGAAAAGACAATGAAAAGCAGTTTTCAAATTTACTGAATAGAGATGTTCTCACATTTTAAATATCTAAGGCTCTTCTTTAATGTAATTTCACATGGCATCTTCACATAATGCCACTACCAGTCCAGGTATTCTTTTCATAAGGGGAAAGGTAAAGTGTTTTTATTTTCCTTGCACCGAGAAGCCTCATATCCACAACATGATACATAGATTGTGCAGGCAAATTCAGCCCTATGTGACTTCACTGAAGTGCATATAATGCTTTCATAATTAATATGGTTGCAGCTGCAAACACGAGCTGAATTTCATCTGACATCTGCTAGAAGACAGAGCCTTACCACAAACACTACTCCAGGTTTTCAGAAGCATCTCATTAATGAGACTGTTAAAATTATCATGAAGGACGAATTTTCTGTATGACACGTCAGGACGATTCAGCCTTGGTTGTAAATAGAATAAATTTGAACTGAGTTGTAAAGTAATCAACAGATTTTCCCATGAGTCATTTTTCTAATTAGGACTATATGAAATTAACAATAAAATAGCAGCATGGACATTAAAAGAATTCAACCGGTGCAACAACATAAAGTCTGTTGAGATGAGTCAGAAGTACAAAATGCTTTGAAGTGCTTCATCCACTCCATAGCTTCAGGCCTTGAGCCCTGCAGAAAGTAAAACATAATCATAAAATTTTGACATTTAAAATGTTCAGTTTATTACTCAAAAATGCGTGTTACTATCCCTAGTTGCCATCTTTATTTAGAGAAGATATAGCACATCTCAGTTTTTTCTTACAGATACCTGATTTTCCAAATGTGTGGTATATCTGCCACCTGAAAATCGCACCCTTGGAAACAGGGCTGCTGGGGCAGTCCTTATGGCATTGCTTTTGAAAATGTGCACTGAAGTGGATGGGATGTGTGTGCCATTCCAGATGAGAGGTCCTGAAAGAATATATACAGGCTAAATATGAAACAAAATTGCAGAAATATGGACAGGGACTATGGTTAGGGAAATAGCATTTTAAGCAAATAAAATGTGTTTTCTTCTGTAGAAAGTATTGCAAGTTGTTTGCCCATGGTGAGTTTATGCAAAGCTTTGCTTGTGGCCCAGATTATGTCCTGTGTGTAACTTCTGGGATTACAGAATTCCAAAGCATTTGCTGTTGCTGTTCAGTCCTAGACTAGACGTGACCTTGGTGAGAAGGTGCAACTGCTGCTCCATAAATAGAAATCTATCAACGTGGAGGGTAGCAATATTTATAAAAGGAAGATATTTAATACTGCTTTGATAACAAAAAACAAATTTGAGAAGATGACGTTTGCTCTGAGTTAGGAAAACTCTGCAAAGCCAGTGTGTCTACTCCTTCTCCTTAAACTCTTAATGAGGAGAAGAAGAGATTTTAACCTAGTGTGTACCTCTCACCAATGTTCATAAAGCTTTCATTCATACAAGTGGGTAAGGTGTTGTTTTCCAATCTTTCTCATGCTGGCAGTCGGATCAAGAGGAGGACGGAGATCTAAAGGCCCAGGTACAGAAACAAAAGGTCTAGTGGTTGCTCAGGTATCAATGTTGGAGGTGTTTGCCTCTTTCAGCATGTTACTGTCGGTTCTCTGTGAAGAAATGTGTAGAAACAGCATTTTGTATCCTTTCAATACTGTGTCCCTTACCTTTCCCTTTCTTTTTCACTTCTTTCAGAATAGTCTGATTAAGCGAATACAGGGTGAAAATGTGTATGTCAAACATAGTAATCTTATGTTAGAGGTTGGTATTGGTATATACCAGTGCATGTACGTACATGTGTGTTAGTTTTAGTGGCAAACTGTGGATCTGCACTATGATGCATGAACTGTGTACTCCCACCTGCTAATAGATTACTTTTTCTCTCAGATTACGATGACTCCTCTAACTTGTACTATCAATATCGATATATGCGTGTGCGTATATGTGTGTGCCTCCACGCGCATATGTATGTTTGTTTGGAGCCTCTTTATCAGGTGCAAATTACAGTGATATGGATAGGCTCTTTAAGAGTGTATTTAAACTCACTTGTACGAGATATGCTATGCTGTTCTCTTTCAAAATGCCACATTTTCACAGAGTGTTGTGTTAGTGCTGTGCTCCCTGGCTCCCTGAGCTGTTACTTCCCTCTATACTAACCAAGTTGTGTGTTTTGGCTCTGAAGTTTGGTTGGCTTAGGATGTATCACAAACTGCTCTATTCTTTTAAAACTGTCTAGGATCTAGACAAAACCCAGGAAGATCTGATGAAACATCAGACCAATATAAGCGAGTTGAAACGCACCTTCTTGGAAACCTCCACAGAAACGACTGTGTCTAATGAGTGGGAGAAGAGGCTTTCCACATCTCCCGTTCGGCTTGCAGCAAGGCAGGAGGATGCTCCTATGATTGAACCACTAGTGCCTGAAGAGGTCAGCGTGAGCTGAAAGGCTTCATTATGTATTTATCTATGCATTTTTACTTATAGCATCTCTCAGTAGATTAGAGGCCGTAGTTAGAAGCCAATCCCTGCTTGCAGGCACTCCCTTTTCTCAGGACGCAAGCTCTAGCAGCACAGATGGGAGGAGGAGCAGATACCATAAATATATACATATATAAATATATGTGTATATAGAGAATTAAATTCACTGGAAGCTGTGTGGCAGAACTGGGTCTCTTTGAGGGTACAAAGTACAGGCATTGTTACAGGTTCGGTGAGCTTGAGGAAGTCCAGCCATGTGTGAAAAAAGCCATGAAAGTGATGGAGAGAAAACTTAAACAATGGTGACTAGTTGGAAGCAGCAGTGTAGTGAGATGAGTGGGGGCTATGGTGCCAAGTTTGAAAAGAAAATACAGAACAAAGGGCAGAACTCTCAGTCTCTGAAGACAGGGAAGAAATAATAATGACAATTAGACCCTCTTGGCCAGTTCCATAAGGGACCTGATGGTTGCTGCAGTCTGCTGGATACTGTTACTGAAGACCCAATGCAGATTGCTAAGTATCTGCATTTTCATGCAGTGTGTGTGTGTGTGTGAAAAAATCTTACTCACTGTGCAGTCCTGAAGTGCTTGCAAGAGACTTGCCAGTTCAAAAGCTGGTCTTTACTTGATCTGTAGGTAGAAAAGGGCATGTAGTGTTTGTGCAGCACAACATTTGTGCTGCAATAAAATACATAGTGCAGCGTCTTGGCTTAAGTCCAGTGGAGCAAAAAGAAATAAGCTTGTGTGGTCTGCCTGAAGGTTAATTTTTTTATTCTATTATGAATGGATATCTGGTTTCTGTCTGACAGGAATTATCTTTATGGGTACCTCTTGGTTTTAGCATTAAAGACCAATAAACGGTCATGAAATTTGTTTCTGTGCCCACAGCACTGATGTAATGTTGTAAGGAACTCAGTAAAAATTGTCTGGAAAGTGTAAATTGAAAGAGTGTTCTGCTTTCTCACCTTAGAGGTTGATGTTGCAGACCCACAACTCTGGGTAAGGGCATCCCTGGAGACATGCAGGTAGCAAGTGTCAGCTTCTCCTCATGGGGAAAGGGCTATTGCCAAGGAAAGGGCTCTCACCTCCTCCTCTCCCACGTTATACTCAGTGGCTGATGTGGGCACCAGCCGTGTATTAGTGTGGCCTTCAAGCTGGATTAAAATGCCTAAAAAAGCAGGCTCAGTGCTCAAAGCTTCCCTTTTGAGGGGAGCACAGAGGAGTTTTAGTGTTGCTCCTATTGCCTTGTTCAGGAATCATAACAGACCCTACCAACAGGTTGGTTTGATTGTAGTTGAAAATAAAGGTTTATCCTTCTAAAAAGTAAAATTCTAAGTACAATTAACAGAATGCATTTATCATAATAAAGATGTAAATAACTGTTGGAAAGGGTGGCTAGCTGAGCCTGAATCAGAGGATTGCAGGGGAAGCAAACTTAGCACCACCCTGTTTGTTTAATATCTTTATTACTTTAGGGATTTAATAAAAGGTTTTAATTAAAGCACACAAGCAGTAGCAAAGTATTCCACAGCTATGTAGGCTCCACCCTGAGGAAGAACATCTGAATTTAACCATTCTTTTGGAAAGGAAAAGGGCAGGAATTATCTGGTGTCTCTTCTCCTGCTAGTAGAAGATAACTTGCTCAAAAGCAATGTCCAGTTACTTAGATGCATGTATACCTTACATGCATCTAAGTAATCTACATTTGTTTCACAGAACCTCATGCAAATGGAGGTATTTCTGTGGAAAATTAAGAGCAGACTTGAGCTATCAGAGCCAACTCTGAGGTGACTTCTGCTGTTGATAGCACCTTTGGCATTCCTTTGGTCGCAGTAAGTGAGATGGTTTCAGTTCACATGTCCCGATGAGAGGGGATTTTTGAGGAAAAAGCTGAAGCCGTCCATAGGTCAAAATCAGCACCTTGATGTCAATTAAGAAGAGGCAATCAAGATAGTGCAGTGCCTTCTGCTAGTCAAAGAAGTTACACATTTCATTTAGCATATCCATTTTAAAAATGTGTTCAGTGCTGTTACCTGTAGCTCCTTCGTATAAGAAAACAAGAACAGAAGAGAGAATATGTCTTTTCAAAATGAGATCTTTGAGCATGTGGCACCTGACTGTTTGGTCAGTGTGACTTTAAGTGTGTCTAGTCACCATTTGGTTTCTTAGAACTGATGGGGAAATACTTTAGTTTTCCTTAGTGATAAAAAATATAGTTTTAAATATCTTCCATGATGGTGGCCAGATAGCTGCAGAACATGCAAGCCATCATATTGACAAAGTCCTTGACAATGTTTAATCTGACCTGGATTGGATGAAACTAACACTTTAGGAATAAAGGAGTTGTGCATCTCATCGCAGTCAGGGAGTTGAGCAAACTATCCCTTTCTAGTTTTGTATTTCTCCTTAAATTTCTATCTTTCCTCTTGCATACATGTACCCTTTTATCATACCAGTCATAGGACTTCCATTGGCATATTTACTGAGTATAGTAGCTACTGAAGTCACTAGAAAGGGTTTGGCAAGAAACCCATTTTGCTCTGCAGGGGTTTACTTTCTCTGGCCCAATGACAACAGTGACCAGCCCAGAAGGTAGGCTCAAAAGCCTTGGGAAATTGAGTCTCAGCAACATTTAAAGTTGTCTCAGTTGTCCAAGACAGAGAGATACTCTTACTATTCTCATAGCTCTGGGAAAGCGCCGATGGGATAAAAGTGAGGAGATTTTGGTGTCACTCTGCAGGATAATAGAACAGTTGGCTCCCTCTGTAGGAAAAGTGCTCCTGAGACTTCTAATATCAGTAGGGAAAAAGGAAGTGCTGAAATCTTTGCTGGGCAGACCTTCTGCCTGCTTCAGCAGAGAGGGCTGCAAACTCAGGAGAGAGCCTTGCCCAGAGTGAAGATGGAGGGGCCTGTTCTGGGCTATTGGTGGAAGCCGTGTAAGCTGGCATCAGTTAAATGAATAATATGAAACGAAACAAACACAGTGTATCCACACCTGGGTCTTACTCAGTTTAGTGGGTTTTGTGCTACCCTTGTGCATACCATAGCATTTTTATACTCATGTCTCCTTCACATTCACCATAGAGAGACAGTGATTTCACTTCTTATTGGAAACCTCTGTGCTGTAAAATGATTCTCTTTAATATTGTTTCCTAATTTTCCATGCGATTAACAATTTGTAGAGTAGAGAAATATGAGCTACTGTAAAGTATAGTGGACTTTATACCCTCCATTTACTAAAATCATTTATTCCCCTGACATTAGACCAAAGAAGAAACAGAAAAATCAGAAAAACTCATATTTTTGCAGAAGGGAGGTACTACATTCCTTGAAATGCAGGTAAAAACAAAACAATACTTCATTGAAATGCAGTCAGAAAGGATGGCAATGATTTATTATTTTATTATCTTTTTTCCTTTCCAAGCCCTCCCTTTTCGTATTTTTTTATTATTATTATTATTTCATAAGTTTCAGACAGAGATATAATCTGGAGACCAAATTCTGAGGAATGGGTCCTCTCCAGAGCTTATGGCTTCCTAATGGAGACTGATTTTTCTGCTAGTTAGAGATCTACTTGCACGGTGCTGCTTGAATGTTGTTTGCAGTTTGCATGCATTTCCAGCATAAACCTCACTGAGAACGTTACGGTGAATGGGGCACTTCTGTCACAATAATGAGTTTCCTTTGTATTGTCAAGTGAATTTAGATTATGCTGAGTGATGGTGAACTTTATATTTTTATTGGTTTTTCTATTAGCCAAGTGTGATAGAGAAGAAGCTGCAGGAAGGAGAATCTGCTGGCACTTTGGTTGCTTCTCATCAAATCATTATCCAGAAAAGTATACCATCATCCCTAGAGGTTATTTTTAATTCATTCGATTTTAAACTGCATCACTTTCTTAGTTAAATACAGAAGTTATGGTCTTAAAGTCAAATAAGTGGATGCTGATTGCATAGTCAAAGCAAATCATACAGCACATTTGCATGAGGAGGAAAAAAAATGCTGCGATTAAGTTTCATTTAGAATTTTTAGTAGTATGCCTAGTTTATACAGTTTGCTGTGTTTTGCTTCTCCATTTAAACAATTCTGAAGGGTGTTAATGTTCTAGCGAAAACAAGGAAATTCAGTGCAGGCTACGTACAAAAGCGTACTATTCTAAAATGTCATTAACAACATGTTTGTAACAACTGAGGTACAGTTGAGTGGGCTTATTTGCCCTATATTTGTAATTTGTTTTTGACTGTAGCTTTGTGAACCACTGCAATACGTGATTCTTAACCCCAGGTTTATTCCAATCACCATTATAATTATGCCCTGACCTGATATTTTGCTTCAGATAAACACAGAGATAGTGTAGCAAAAGTAATATTTTTGGGTCCATGTTTATATGGACCTCTGAAGAGAGAGAATATGCAAAGAAATCATATTTTGCCTTAGGTGATTCTGTTTATTTGCTTGATAGCTGCTCTAAGAGGTACAATGCTAAAAGTTACTATATGCTTTCAGAAGAAGCAACAGGATTTCTTAAAAGTCTTCATAATTTAGTGCTCCTGAAGTATGGATAAACCTGCAGATATTCTAATTTAGCTTTTATATCTCAAATATAGGGCACTGAGGATTGGGTTATTATAGAAAAAATACCCTCTGAGATAGTTGATGGTGAATCGGAAAAAAATCTGGCATACAAAGTAGTGACTGTGAGCAGTAAAACTGCCTTTCCACCTGAGATATTAAAATCCAGTACCGTTCTAATGCAGAGCTTTGAGGACTTGGAAAGTGAAATACAATCCAATGAGGAGAATAAGCAGAAAATGTTCACCCTAGGAAAGTCCTATGATACCGTATCTGGGAAAATTGTAACCATGACAAGTAAAGCTAAAGAGGGTGAGAAATCAGTACAGCCTTCGGTAGAAACTTTGCAAAAACTGGAAAGGGAAGTGCAAGAATCTATGAAAATCATTCCAATAGTGACCAAGTATGAAATCCTCAAGCCTACCACTGATGAGAAATCCAGGCGGGGATCGGATGTGCAGAGCCCGAGAAGAAAGCTGTCTGACTCTCTGACACCCATAAAGGAAGCAGAATCTCAGTTGCAGAGTCCTGAAGAGGAGAGTTTGAAAAAGACACTAAGGATGGACCAGGATTTGAAGTTACTTGGTACACTGGAAAGCTTACAGCTTGGCAAAGCAGAAAAGCGTCTTGGCGGAGAAGCTGTAAAAGCAGGGACGTTTGCCCGGACAGATAAGAGCCTGTCTGAGTGGAGATATTCCAGAGAACAGCCTTTTACCATTGCTACTGCTCACTATGTTACTGAGTCGTCTGCATCAAAAGTAGTGGTAACAAGTGGCTTTGACTTCATGCCACGATTTAAAGATAAAAGCATGACTTCTTTTAGGCAATCCCTTCACACCACCCTAGCTTTCGGTCCTCTTGCTGCCTGGCTTTATGTTGACAGCAGCCAACCCAGCTTATTTTTTTTCTCTCATACTTTGAATCCGTCTCACAGTCTGAAGCAGACATTATATAAGGCTTTCGACCTTTCTGGTTTATGTACTGAAATTCAGTATTGCTGCTGTGGCTTGTTAATAAAAGTCAAAAAAAAAAAAAAAAGGTTTGCTTGAACCAGCAAAATGCCAATGCTAACAACTACGCTTTGTAACTACTGCTTACTACAGCCATTATGAATTTGCTCTGATTTATTTTCCCATTCTTCTACTGTTTCCAACCTCTCCGTGCCCCTGCAACCTTTTCTCCTTTTTCCTCCGTCTCTGCCTCTGGTTTTGGCAATTAATATGTCTGTGCTTATGGGTCTGCCTTTTTTTTCTGTGTATGACTCTACATTTCTTTGTCTATTTAGACTAAACAGTCCACCAGTGAAAAAACCTTGGATGGTTCAGATATCTTCACTTTAATAGAGTCTGCCAGAAAACCGACTGAGTTCATAGGAGGGGTTACTTCTACTTCCCATAGCTGGGCTCAGGTGGCTGCTTGATTCCCTCCATGGATCTCATAACCACACACCAATTACTTTTGCTTTTCTATTGTTTCGTGGTTGTTTTGCACAATATGGAACTGTATAATTAATGCATGTATTCATGTGTGTTTTCCTTTGTTACATGGACCACAAGAGAACCTTCACCAAAAAGGGAAAAAAAAAAACAAAACAACAACCAGGTTTTCTTTCATTTCATTTTATTTTGGTCATTTTGCAGGGTGCTGTATTTTGCCTTTGTAAAACTCACACAAAAAATACCAGTGAGAAGAACCAACATCAAAATTTCTCTCCACTTTTAAAAATTTTGATTCTTGCTTTGTTTTCCATTTCTGCTATACTGATAACATCTTGAGAACGAAAATCCATGCAACGTGAGAGAAACAACTTGGCAAAATAGAATGCCCTTTTTTTTTCATTTATGTTCACAGTACATTAAGCTTGAGCGCTACTGCAAATAGTATTGTCTACTTCTGATGCTGAGGGCTTTTTTCCTCCTTCCTTGCAGAGAATAGACACGACGACGTCTCAGGAGGTAACTTCCAGTGACGTGAAGCAAGCAGTTCAACCGGATCAGGATACAGTGCAGAAGGTTGTACAGGAGACTGTAGTTCTCAAGGAGAGACATGGGATGGAGGTGCATGCAGGCGGGGATCCTGCTAAAGTGGCCGGACTTTCGCTGGATGCCCAGGCTGAGGCAGCGTCGGCGGTGGCTGCTGGCGTGAAAGGGAAGGAGGGCTCTGCTGGGACTGAGGGGGCGAAGGAGGAAAAAAGGGAGGAGGCTGGGAAAGCCCTAACCAAACAGGAAGGAGTCGCTGCCGCTGCTTCGTGTGAGCAGGCGGAGGAGCACAGAACAACAGTCCAACTTTCAGAGTCTTTGGAAAGAAAACCTCATTTTGAGGTAACTCGTTGTTGAATTGGTCATGTCTGTGCTGAATTGTGAATGTAGGCAGTAGCGGGCTAAGTTAATTCCTGTCATTGAAAGTAAAGTATGCCCAGCTTGTATGATTGCACTTTTTCAGCGAGCGTTTTTTTTCTCTTCTTATTTCCTCCTTGCATGTCACCTGCAAAGCTTGCTGCTGGTTTCCATCATTAGCAAAATGCCATGCATGTTTTACTTGAAACTGCTTTTCATGCTACAGAGAAATACCAAATTTTATGGCATTTTATGCCCAGACAACAAGCTCAGCTGGCACTCTCTTTGGGAAAGTCCATTGAGGTTGGCTCATTTCACATGTCCTCAAAGACAGGAAATAGAATTTTTATTTCCATGGTTGGTGCAATTATAAATAAGTGTACTGTGTCTTAAACAGACCAGGTTTCTTATCTTAGCCTCATTAGTAGAATTTCAAGAGCTGTTTTATGCAGGGTTTTTTCCCAAGAGATGAAAAGACATGAAAATCCTGGACAGAATTCATTTTCTCGTCATTTTAAGAAAATGTAGAATCACAGATTCTCAGAACAACTGGGGCTGGAAGGGCCCTCTGGAGGTCATCTGCTCCAATCCCCTGATCAGGCAGGGACATCCAGAGTGAGTTGCTTCCCAGGACCATGTCCAGAGAGCTTCTTCTGAATATTCTTCAAGGAAATACTTCTGAATATCCTTGGGCAACTTGTGCCAGTGTTCAGTCACCCTCACAATGAAAAAATGTATTTCCTGATGTTCATAGGGAACCTCCTGTTTTTTTAAAGTTGTGACCATTGCCTCTTGTAGTATTTAGACTACAAGACATTTTGGACTTTACAAAATCCAGAGATGTGCTAAATGTCACCAGCATTATATACGTGAATGTACTACTATAATGAAGAAAATTTTCTTCTTTTTTTTTTTTTTGTTGTTAAAAGCATAGCACTTTTTAGTTATTTTTTCTTTGCCCCAAGCAAAAAAAAAAAAAAAATTGTTCTGAGAAATCCATAGGCTTTGCTAAATGTTCTAATTCCTTCTTTTTTGTTCACACAGTCGCCAGTTGTGAAGACTGAGACTATCAGTTTCAGCAGTGTTCCTGCTGGAGGGGAAACCCTTGAAATTTCAACAAAGGAAGTGCCAGTAGTCCATACAGAAACAAAAACCATTACATATGAGTCTTCTCAGGTAAGAAATTCTGCAAAAGACATGGTCTAATTTAATGTGCCTTTAAGCAATCCATTTCTTCACCCATCTTTAGGTGTATGCTTTAGTGTCAACTTTTCTGTTGTTCAGGTATTAAATATAAGCATGAGGAGCATGTACATAAGAATAACTTGCCTGAGGGTCACTCTCACATCCTGGTGTAGGACCTTTCAAGAACATTGGTGAAACTGCAGATTTAAAAGCGCCTTCTTCTCATTTGTGCTTTCAGAGGGGAAGGACAGCCTCCAGATGCACAGAGAAATACTGACACGTGGTCACCCTAATAGCAGTTGTCCCCTACCATAAGACACTCACTTGATGAAGAAATGTAGAAATAGGGAAGTTTAACAGTCCAGTTCTTGCCTCCCTGTGCTCAGGAGCATTTTTTCAGTGACTGGTTTTCTCTTCTGGTTTCTAGGTGGATTGCGGTGCTGACTCTGAACCAGGTGTACTCATGAGTGCACAAACTATCACATCTGAAACCACCAGCACTACAACTACTACACATATCACCAAAGTGAGTCCTCAGAAAACAGGGAGCTACTTTTTCACCAGGGTGTATGCTATCTTAGGTTTGGTTTCATTATTTATTTCAAAAAAGGAACACATTCTGATACTCTCTTGACAAAGTGTTGTAAATTTACTATAAGTACTTGTCTTTATTCACATGTCTTTGGCTATGCTGAGTTGATTAACGCATCATCTAATGACTTGACACAAATCCTAAACCCGTAGGGTATGTCTATGCAAGCACAAAACCTTCCTGTACAGAGACACTTGATTTAGCTGCAAATACTGTCTGGAACTGGAAAGAGTATAACCACATTGGCATCATATGGTAGCCTGGAAGGAATAACTTGTCTGAACATGACCATTGACATGACCATGCTTTTCAGCCCTGAGATATTAGCACTGCACTAATGAAATTGTTGAAAGCACATAGTGAATTTATATCCTGTAGCCGTAACAGGACATTCAGTCAGCTCCAACACCTTGGCTGTGTTTCTGGGTGATACCCTGAGGAACTTGCCCACAGCCAGACCAAAAGCTCATCTGCACAGAAAAACCACGCTGTGTCTTCCAGGTTTTAAGGTAGCATTTAGATAACAGTTCCTCCCTAAGTAGAAACCCTCTTAGTGCTGTGACATTTCTCCTACCAATATTCACTGAGAACAGGATTTCATCTTCTGCCATGAAGTTCCTCCATTAGTAGATGAGCCTAGCAAAGGCCATACCATCCCACATGCCATTCTGAAGCAAGCAGTTGGACTTAATAAGGTCTGAATATGGGCTGTCTGTATTTCCATTCTGTTTTTCACGGGACAAGTTTGCAATTTTTGACATACAAACATCTCTCTTGATGCGTGTGCAGATTAATTAGAATTACAAAATTTCCGGTGTTGGAAGGGCATCTGGAGGTCTTTAGTCCATTCAGAGCATTCAGGCCAACTCCAGAGCTGCTCACTTGCAGTCCAGGGTTGTCCTCTCTACAAGCTGTTTGAGCCATTTTGGTCCAGCCATGAGAGGGTTCCTGCACTGATTGTTCTGGGGATGAGTAGCAGCACTGTAAAGTAAGTTACTGACATGCATTTTTGTCCCTCCCATCTAGACTGTGAAAGGAGGCATCTCAGAGACAAGAATTGAAAAACGAATAGTCATCACAGGAGATGCAGATATTGATCATGATCAGGTAAAAGCTACAAACTGCTAAAAAGGCTACCCTGAAGACTGCCAAAGAGAACATTTCTAAACATTTCTTTGACAGATATTATTCATACTGGCATGCCTTAAATTAAGCTGTAATAGTAGTTAAATCAGTGATGGTATATTTCATATTTTAATCATTTTCCTCATTTGTAAATTGTGTAATATGTCATGAATCTCTCCACCTTGCTACTGATCATGCATGTTCCACCTCCTTTTTGTTTTTGCCCTTCTGTGGTTTCCTTGGGATAGGCGCTGGCTCAGGCAATTAAAGAAGCCAAAGAGCAGCACCCTGACATGTCAGTGACCAAAGTAGTGGTACATAAAGAGACAGAAATCACACCAGAAGATGGGGAGGATTGACCACAGGTAAGAGGACCAGATGATTTTCCTAGGCATTTACTGGGCTGGCATGTTGCAGATGTTGTTTTCCTACCATATTTCACCTTTAACTCTTCACTTTCTCTCACTGGCATTTTCAAGTTGCTGGTTATCAGTTCTAATATTTGAAAGTAAACCACATTCAGCTGCAGACATCTGCCTTCATTAAACAGTGCCAGCTGGAGAAACTGCTCATTTGCTTTCGTTTGCTATCTGAAAAGCCTTCATTGTCCATGCTTTATAGTAGTCTAATTTTCTACTTCTGAAGTCATAAAAAATCTGTTGTCTGCTTTTGTGTCATTTAAGAACAAAAACAATTTGTTCTTAAAGGTGTGCATTTTGGTTTAAAAATGCCAAGGGAAAAACCTACAGCTGCTTTTTAAATGTCTTGTGCAGATACGTTGAAAGTTATGCTTCAATTTCCAACTTGCAAAGATATGGTCCTACTTGCTTTTAAACGCAGCAAATTAGTTTGTCGGTATTTGGGTGTCTTGGCTTTCTTGTACTTGAAAGAACATGTAATGTTTTAAAGCAGCATTGTTTATCAGGATGAGATGATAATGCAGCTTTCCTTGCGTCTAGCTTTTTCTCAATAAAGGCATGCTCTCCAATAGTGGCTGGCTAAACAGGCATCTCAATATTCCTATATTTATTCTGTGTGCAGAAACATGACATGCATACTAACCTGCTATGCAAAAGCTCTTAATGCCAGCACCATTGCACAAATTGCTTTGAATGCTGTATGCAGAAGGGGAAGAAAAAGCTGCTTGTCGGACTTGTTGAATCGATAGCAGCATTTTATTCTTAAAACAATATGTATTCCCTAGCACTTGGTGTAAGTAACAGAGTATAATGCACAGCACCTTTTGAAGCTCTTTGGCTCTCCTGCTTTTGGATATACAGACCCTAAAGAAAACTGAATTTCAGTGTCAGTTATTTATTTGGAAGATGGAACCAGTCACTAAGGAGTGAGTAGCTGTGATTCTTGTGGTATTCTGCTAATTGTTTCAGAGACAGCTCAATGTGGCTTGCTTAAAAGTCTGTTGATGTCACTGATTCTTTCCATTGGCGTCAGTGGACTTTGGATTTGGTCCAAGTTGCTTATACTGGGATGATGCCATTTTCAAACAGCTTTTCTTATACAAACAAATTGACAAAATCTCTTTTGCAAGAGAGTAGTTGCCTTGAATAATTAACTCAGTTCTCTTTTCTGCAGGAATAACCTAGAATGCATATGAATCCAGACATGCATACCAGTAGGAATACGAGAGCCTATACGGAGTCTCAGTTCCAACCTGACTGACTTGTATCTGTCTATGGAAAATTTCAGTACAGAAGAATTGATCTTGACCGTTAATAAAGAAACTGGCAGAGATACCTTCCCATAGAAAGCAATCTGAATCAGCAGCAGTTAAACAATATTGCATGAAGCAACAATAAAATTACAGAAAAGCAGCATTTTTAATTTTCTTAAAATGTCTAAGTTTTCAGCTTTACCTGCACGTTCATAAACAATATAAAAGTGATCTCATGTAACACATAAACAGTTCATGCCTTTCACAGTTTCTGAAAGTCTAAACAAATTAAAATTTGTTAGGTGGCAAGCCTTTTGTTTACGGATATTGTAAATGAAGATTACCCCCAAAATGCTAGAAGCTGTATAGGTACTATGTATAATGTTTTACCACACATTAGATGTGCCAATAACACAGTTTATTCAGTAAACAACTTGAATCTTATATTTGTTTCATCTGTTTTTATTACTGCCCGATAAACAATGATCAATCTTTACTCTTATCAAAACATATAAATGCTTACAAAGTGTGCTTTGTATACCTGACTGAATACCTTATGAGGTAGTAATGATTTTAGTATATTAACTTTAATGATTTTTGTCAGCATTGTTCAGAGTCAGCTTCCAGTCACCCTTCACAGATCCTAACCTTGTAAATTATATGTAGTTATTTTGGAGGAAAAAAAAAAAATCTGTATTTTACTTAGTTTGCAGCTTTAGAAAATTATTAATCTGAAATAACCGTGATGGTTTTCTATTGATTTCCCTTTTGTTCTCAGAGGAAAAAAAAAATCTGTTTGAGAATCTGGTCAGCATTTAGTATCTAGTTCTGAGCCAAGCCTTAACCTGTACAGAACGTCCACTGAAAACTCGCTAGTGTCCAGCTCTAATACCCACGGAAGGGATAGCGTCCATTACACTGTCAGCTGCATCACAACACATGGTGAATGTATGTTTCTGCATAGTGAAATAAAAGTGGTAAATGCATCTGAAATCGTATTGTTCTGTGTCTAAAAGCACCTAGTGGTTTTTAGTATTCAAAACATCAAAGGGTTATGTTTGTAAGACACCACAGGTTTTACTTGTGTTCACAGTAGATGTGTTTTGTCTTCAGTGGCTGACACTGCACTGTGCAGACAGTGGGAGTTAGCAGAGAATCCAAAGGGATTACATTGTTCACCTTTGGCCATATGATGTTTGCAAAGGAAAAGGACTGTTTGGTTCCTTCTGTTTTCTCTGGTTGTGTAACATTTCACCGAAGCTAAATGAAGAATTTTGTTGTTGCTTAGAAAGTAAAAGCCAGTAGCGCTTGATCCAGATCCACTCTCTTTTTGTACTTTGGCTCTGAAACATGGATAAAATTGTCTTTAAAGCAGTATTACTTATTGGTTCCATTTTTCTTTTTCCTTTATTTTTTTTTCTGCTCCTTTGCCCCATCTCACTGACACCCCTCTGGTAGTTTAAGAGAAATTTTTTTAACAAATAGTTCACCCTTCAATCTGTATTTCCTTGCAGGATTGAAAGACAGTGGGTACAAGCAGACTTTTCAGGACATAAAGGGCCAAATTTGCCCTTCGTTGTTTACACGGGGCTCCCTCCCATTGAAGTCAATGGATTTGCCTTCAGTGGAGAGCAAGATTTGACCCAGTGACTTGTTAATAAATGTTTATTTTCATAATTTAGAAAGAAAAATAGTATATATAGAGAGAATAATCTGTAGATAATAATGAAAAGTAATATCCCAGGGCTTTTAAAGCTTTGCCCTTAGTCTCCAAAACATCTTCCTTCCACCAGCCATTATTCATGCCTTTAAATCTGGAGTGCTAATGACGTAACCCCTCCCTGCACTGCTGTCATTGTTACCTCTCCCCTAATGACCAACGCAAAGCAAAGCTGACGGTCTGTTGTGATCTTTGATGGCCCTCTCCTCCTAGCCCAAGCCCATCTCTGTTCTCATCCCCCTGAGTGACAGTAGGCTCAGCTCTCTGGTGCTGCTGGTGCCCAGCGACAGTCGGGGCTGGAGGAGGTCCTCACCCTGCCTCGGCCGATGGCGCACCAGGTCCTCGCTACTGCATCAGGAGTTTAGAAATAGGCTCTCAAGCCATATGGATCCTCCCTCAGGTGCCCCTCATGTTGTCAGCTAAGAAACAGCATTGTCTTACCTCAGAGAGACGCGAGGCCATCGCGCAGCCTTCTCTCCAGAGTTAGCATTATATTTTAGCATGGCTTGAGGAGATTGTACTCTGGCGATCCTGCACAGTATGTACGCTGTCTAAAGATATTGCATTGTAAGAAGTTAGTCTCCTTGGAAAGGACACTCTCCACTAAGATACGGCCTAAGCACATATAAACTATGAGGAGATGAGAGTGGACAGGCAGGGACATCTCAGTGCCACTGTTGGTAGTAGACCCTTGTTTGGGGGATGGTTCCTGGAAGTGATAGCTTTGGTTTTTGTTAGAAACTGTTTCTTGGGTTGTCTGCCTAATGCTGTGCCACATGAAATAAAGAGCACCTGCCTGTTTCTACCAACCATCTTTTGTCTCTGTCTCTTCTCATTTATTGTTGGTCTTTGTCCGGCCTCTCGACATAAACTGGCCTGGAAAACAAGCCATCAGACAGGGTATTACTTGTGGGCAGCATTGCCAACATAAACACCAGCACGAGAGACAGCTGTACTTGCTACAGCTGGAATCCCAGCTTCCATCCTGAGAGAACTGACTGCTCTGCACCATTCTGGTAAGGGCTTTGCACACCAGGCAGGAATGGGCATAGCAAGTGATCACAGCAATAGTGAACATTACAAATACAGAAGGAGTGAATACATCACACTGACATTTTTTAAGGCTGCTTGGAAGCCCTTAACATTTATGCCCCTGAAATTTTTTAAGGCTGTCTCATCACAAATGGCAAGTAATGGTGTTTCTGTGCTCAAGCAAATATAAAAAACATTTAATGAGCTTCTAAATCCATATACTAGATCAAAGCAAGGGTTTAACAGCTTAGCCTTATTTCTTCCCAGAGCAGATTTAGGCAGCTGGTGAGATGATGTGCTTCATCTGTACATCAGTTTTTATCTGCTGAAATGATAGTTCCTCATAAATAGTTCTTCATGCCATATCAATTGGACATTGAGTCCAGGCTTCAGTTTGGCAATCACACTGGCAAGTCTTGCTGCAGCTTTCTTTCCTTGCACCAAAATAATTGTGTCAGTTAAGATCAGAAAGCCTATTTACAAGCTTCACCCTTACATCTTCCCTCTTCACAGGTAATAAGGATGACATAAAGAAATGCATTTCTGTTTTTTATAACGGAACAGTAATAGTAGAGAGTCTTCAGAACTAGGAATCAAATCATTATTCTTAATAATGTTTCCTAGTTATTAAAGGTTTGTGACATGCCTGAAGCAATGCTGAGATCTCCTGTAGTCCTGTATAGATCCCAAGGTAAAATGGTGATTTGATGGACTATGGGTGGACTAGTGGACGGCTACGAGAAACACTAACTCCATTGCTTATGTTATTTTTAAAGAAAGAAAATTAAATACTTTTCTTAAATCTACAGATTCCAAAGGCTATATCAATCTTACACTGCAAATAGTGGGTTGCTGTGGTTTTTGTCACTAATATTATGCCACGACAGCAGAGTCTGCCTGTGGTTGCTCCAGTGCCCCAGAGCAACCCAAATTACCAGACTTCCTAATTAAAAGTCAATTATACTTAAAATGACTATTATTACTTATGCATCTTTTAGCTCCATCTCATGGATTTACATATAGGTAAACAATGGGGCATATTGTTCACACTGTACCTTCATCTAGTTTAGGCCATTTGTTTCCATCTCCACCCTTTTTTCTGACTCCTATTCAACATCAGTCCTGCTCCTCAGCTGGAACTAATGGTTCCTGTAAAGGCTCCTGGAGCAGAATTTCAAAAATCCTTGTTTAAAGGGAAACCAGTATGCTCAAATTACACAAAAAAATGTCAGCCAACTTTCTTCCATCATCTCATGTTCCCAAATTCAGCTGTAACCTCCATAAATCAGTGACCTCACCCTTGCAGCTGAAATGACCATCACTCACTGTAAGTAGTATTAATGGCCTGTCTTTGAGCATGACTACAGTGACATAAAAGGGAAAAGAAAAATGAGAAGGAGTTCTGACACTGGAAATTGTTTTCATTTTTAAATACATTAGATTTTTATCTCCACAGTCTACCAGCTCTACTTCCTCCAGTACAAAACTTAAATTATAAACCTTTTATTCTTGGGTGGGGTGGGGTTTTTTTGTCCAGAGTTGACAAGGAGTTTCTTTTTCATTTTCTAGAAGTATCTTTGCTGTCTGCTATGGTGAGGTGTACCATGACTCTTAACTTCTGTGCATAACCAAAGCTTGGACAATGTCAACTAATAGGAACTGCAAAAAAGCAGATCTCAAAACATGTACAGCTTTGGAGCTGCCTGAATTACAACCCAGAGGGTGTTTTTTCCACACAAGCCTTGCCTTACAGCGCGCATGTAAAATATTAGGCATATGTTATTTGGTGGGTAATTCTGCGTGGCTATAGTGTAAAGATACAAGACTAGACAAAGCATGTTAAAGGGCTCAAGGAAGGGTGTTATAAATTGTACAAAAATGCAAAGAAAAAATATTAAAACAATATATCTGAGTATACAAAGCACATTATTAAGAACTTTCAAAGTCTTTTCCAGTAGGAACAGTCCAACTAATATGATATTTCCTTAAATCAAGAGTGGTTTTAGCCCAGATATCCTTTCTCAGTGGATTTAGGAGGCTATTTTCCAGACATACTGGTTTTCTGGCTGAATGGTTGGGCATATGCATTGGGCATATGAAGGTTTCTAAAAGCATTATATTCCTGCAGTCCAATCTCCAATCAATATACAACCTAGACGTGAATCATTTTATATAGTCACAGAGGTGGTGACACTTTAACTACTCATCATTAGAGTTCCTAAATCCTAAGTGACTGGACTAACACACACACACACACACATTTCCACAGAACATTATTTGTTCAAAGAGTATTTTGATGAAATTATCCTTGAGTATCCATTAAATAACAGATTTTTTTTTTTGGTTTCTTTCCAATCAAAATGCCATCTGGTGATTGACATGCAACAAGATTTTTTTTGCTGCAATCAGAGGCGATGTCAGTACAGGTGTTTTTTGTCATATCATTCTATGAAAGGGAACAACACAAAAACACTGCAACATGTGGCCTGATATCACAGAAACAAACGACTGACTTGAATACCTGTGTAATATGGTTCTTGTGATGAGGACACTTCTGCCTACTCTGTGAAGATAGTCTGTAATAGTTATCCCACCAATTCCCAATTATTTTAAATTATTTTTTTCCCTTCCTGCTTACTTTCATATTCTTCAACTTAACCCATCTATGTTTGGTCTGTCAAGCTTCTCGCTGCATCTTTTCTTCTTCCAAATTTTCTCCCAGCTTTTGAGCAAACTGCATCTGATGCTTCTCTTTCTTTTCACTTTGCTGTTACATCTTATCACACCTATCAACCTTCTTTAAAGTCTTGCTAATTCTCTGTCCTGCAGTCTTCCCCACTCATCCATAACCACTTCAACTCCTACAATGATGACATATCCAACCCTTAAGTGTGTATTTCTTCGCTTTCATATCTCTCTACAAATTTCAGTTTTGGTTCATTATTCTCATCACTGATATTTTTCCCATGAGAGATTTTATCAAGCAGCACTCTCTGATTTTTTTTTTTTTATACACCACTTTCTCCCTCTTCAACCTTCATCTGATCTCTTTCAACATTTGCTCATTTTCCCTCACATTGACACTTTCATGTTTTCTGGTCCATTAGCTTTGATGAGTTGTCATCTGCTTTCAGACTTTTCAGACCCCATCCCTACTTTCTCTGCTCCTCTTTCTGACCCATCACTGAAAAGCATGCTTGATGGAAATGCTGTAGATAGTTTGCCTTCAGTACAATAAACATTCTTTTCTCTAACTACACTCTTCTATTTAAACAAATCCCACTCCCCAAGAAGAAAATCTATGTGCTGCCTGTTGCTTCCAGTTCTTTCTGCATGGGCTCCTGCCCATACCTTCCAAGGAGAGCATAATTAACATGCAGAATTAACAAGCAGGATGACTATTACCAGCCTCTCTACTTCCTCTTCATTCTCAACTTGCTCTTTTCACAGCCATAGAAGTATTTTGTGTACTTCAGCTCCTGACAGCCTCAACACACCCTCATCATTGCATCCCAAGGGATCTTTCTCTTTGTGGCATCAATTTCCTAAATTTTAGTTCCGCTCACGGTAAAAATGTCTGCTCTGGTTCTCACCACATCTCAATTTCACATCTAGGATCATGTTGTTGACATTATCTAGAACTGCTCTCTCCGACTCTGGATGCCAGCCTGTTTTCCCCCACAAGAGATAGCACAGCAGCTCTTCTCCGGTCTCAGGCTCAGGCCCAGTACTTTTCTGTTGTCCTCCATGACTCACCCTCTCCATAGACACATTCCCCACTTTTCTGTCTCAATCCTGTCCTCCTATCTGTACTCACTTAAGTCCTTCTGACTCTCTAGCCATTCTTTTAGCAAAGGCCCTCCTTGTTTCACTCTCCTTTTCTGTGGAAATCTTTGGAGCTCATGGCGTGCATCCAGTCTTCCTTTACACTGCCTTGCTGTGATCTTCCCCTGGAATGTAGATTCAGCCAGCCCATATTTCTGTCAAACTTATTGAAAGTAAGGTTAGTATTGCTTCTCTTCAAGCACTTTGTATATATTTACGGCAGCAGCACTGTTTAGTAGAAACAGCTCTGGCATGGGTGCTACCACACAAGAACTTCTGTGTGAAGGCAAAATGGACACGCCTCCAGGAAATGTGATATTTGTTAGTGTATGAGAATAAAGAGGTAACATCATTGCTGTGATGCCACTTAAACTGTTCTGGAATAGAACACCAGTTTAATTTCCACTGATAAAAACGCCCATGATCAAAAGGGTATCTTCACTGGAACCCAGCCTTTTACTCTCTGAACTGGAGCTAGATTCTACCTGATCTGCTCAGAGCAAGTGCTGAGGAATGGGACTATTTCCTCCCATTCTAGTACACACATACATAAACCTTAGAAATACAGTGAAATGTTCTGATTCACATGAGCCAGGCTGCTGTGGCACAGGCTGAGCAAGTCAGGTATCAACTCACTGATTATATGCATCAGTGCATTTGTGCTGAAATGGTGCATCAACTTCATATATTCAGTTATGTTACTAAACTTTCCTTCAGTGCATTTAATGCTGCAGGAGGAAGATGGCATAGCAGAAGAGAGGGAGGCAGAGCACAGGCTCTGCCATAGCCTTGTGGGTGACAGAAACCTTGGCTGGCATCCTGCATGTTCCATGTGTGTTGTCAAGTATATCAATCACCCCAGCAATTAAATCGAATGGGTGTTGTGACAACAGTAGGCCCAATTGGCTACTTACCCAAATTTTATCATTATATGTCCTTGTTTTTCCAGAAATATAGGTACAATGTGGGAAGCTGAATCCAGTTTTTCCAGTGAAGTATATTAATCTCCTATTGACAATTAACCCTGCAGTGTCAAGGAAGCCACCTGGTGGTGTGCCAGGCAAAACCACATTGCTCTAGTGATTTGGAACAAGGTTTTTGTTTTGGGTTTCTTTGGGTTTTTTTGGTGTTTTTTTTTTTTTTTTTTTTTGTCAAAAGAAAACTAATTTGGCCAAAACTAAAAACCTGCCTTTCACAGCAATGTGAAAAGATCCCACCAACAGCCTTACCAAAATTCCATCAAAAGCATCAGTATTGTTGACATGTTATGGTGGAAAAATCAATTCCTTAACTATGTATGATGAAACTTATTTTTGAGCCTGGGGAAGATGATGTGACTGAAAGACAAGGTAATTGGTAATAGTTCAGGATCAAGAAAGCTGCATCTTACGCCCAAGTCTCAGTAAAAATCTTTGCTATCATGTCAAACTCTATGCTGTGTCTACAGCATTAATTTTGTACTTCTTTAAGGCAAAAACAATGGTGGCAAAGGGGAAGAAAAATCTTGTGGCTACTAATAAGAGAACGATCATGTGAGAAAAAGAAAACCTCCAGGTATGTGCAACTGAAATAAGGGAGTAGTGTTGCATCAGATGGTGATACAGAACAACCAATAGCTTTGTGGGTTTTGTAAAAATCTTGGGGTTTTTTATTTAGGAAAATGAGGTAGGCCAGATAGTGCTAATGCAGAACTTCTGTAAAGGCAACACAACCTATTTGTCTAAGTAGCGCTTGGTACAAAAAAAATCAAAATGTACCACAGTTGTAACAAATAGTTCAGATGTGCAAGACAGCATATCTCTTCTGTTAGCATGTATCCTGCAAAATGTACTCTTAGTGTTCATTGCAGTCATAAATTACTAGCACTGCTCTCTCTAAAAGGAATAAAAATAGTGATGGACTAATTTCCATCCACCACCTGAAACAGGCATATTTCACCTTTACATGCTATTACTTGAAGACCTCGATGAACAGAGATAAGAACAGAAAAGGCCATCCCCAGCATGTCCTCAGGTTATACAACATTAAACTATATGTCTAATCATGTCTTTAGATACCAACAGCTGTCTTGTTATTTGATGATATTTTTAATGTGGGCCAGGAAGAAACTAGGGAAAAGATTCTCTATCCAGTGCCTGCACAGTTGCTGTGAAGATAGTGTTGATGGCTCAGTCATGAACAAAAATTTCAAGGGATTTCACTAGGCAGTAATATTTGCATTTGTATTTTCCCCTTCATAAACAGACATGAAACTACAAATTGTGTGAACAAGATTGAAGTATTTCAACACTAAACCAGGAATATCTCTGTACCTACATGAAATTATGCAAAGCATCAATTGCTGAGACTCCCAAGTGATCTGATTTCAGCTGTACATAATTTGATAATGATGTTCACCTTAAATCATCTGCTTGGTCAAAGATTTGCGTGCTCAGCTACTCTGGCAAATAGATTTGTTATAAGTCAATTGGTAAAGCTTTTGTCAAAATTGATGCACACTGTGTTGGCACTGACAATTAAAACTCACCCACCTCTGGCACAGTTTTCTGCTGCAGAGAGAAATAATGATCTTTGAGACAACAGTAATATCTAAGACCTGCTAATATAGAAGTCTCTGCATCCATTTCTTTCCCAGAGGAAGAAAAAATAAACAAAGACAGCAGAATTTCCTTCTTGATTCTCTTAATAGCTGCAATATGTCCATATCCATTTTTCACCAGCTATTCCTTACAAATTCCTTACAAATTCATAGTTCTCTATAACCTGCTGCTGTGGCTGATGAGCAGACGTTCACAAATGCGGCATGTGTTAGTATTATTGCCAGAAAACAATTGTCAGGTTGTATTCAATATATCCCATTGCAAATATTAAGGTATAATTAATCTCACGGCTGATGCAGAATAAGTTGAATATTTCTTTCAATATCCTTATTAGGAACTTCTTGTAGAGTGAGGTCAGTCATTTGATGTGCAGAAACAGACACCCCTCTCAAATTCACATGAAATTGACTCCAACAGTAAGAAACATGTGCCTAGCTCCAACACAGCAAAGATGAAAAGAAGGTCAGTACCTTTCCCCAGACAGTTTGTAGTTCTGCTTCACTGGGAATGACACGCCCATCCACTTCACAACAGTGATCTGCTGTCATTCAGAGATAGATTCCTCCACACGTCCATTTTGTATGTTATGCTGGTCATCAGCATGGCTTCTCAAGATCTTGGTTTTGCAAGATGATAGGACAACCAAAACATCAACAGCAATTCCTTTACTTCTCCTTTCTCTTTACATTTGAAATAAAATTATCAGGTAGTTCTCAGATCAGCCTTGCAAATGACAGGGAAACAAGTAATTTTAATTTGATGTTATTTTCTGTATCTTTGTTCCAATGCAAGTACAAGTGAATTAGTCATGGCAGTGGAAATGGGAAGGCACAGCTTCCAACATATGAGAGGAAATCTCACTCAAGACATGGAAATACGTAATGTGAGAATTAAAGAACGCATATTCCTTTCTACATTACATATTCTTTTCTACCAGTGCCAGACAGGGAAAGAGTTGTGACAGACCTAGAAGGAAATAAAACATCTGTCTATATCACCCAGGTAAACATAAATATTTGTCTCTAAAAAGAGATTTAATGTGGAAAAGAAAGTCTGTGTACCCCGTGGTCTAGGAGTTGAAATAACCCCAACAGATGGGTCTGAAGGATGTACCCCTAAAAGAAGGCTATAGCAAACAACAGATGTATAGCAGATTTACCAGGTTGTACTGAAAGCAGGAGAAGAAATTTGGAACTGAAAATTTACTATATGTTTGCACTCTAACACCCAAGTTTGTGAACAGAACTTGCTAGGTATGTTACTTTTTGTTATTACAAGATTTGGAGTCTGACTTGAAGCCAGATGAGGAAAAAAAAAGGAATTCTGCTGTGGCAAGTTTTGTTGGAGCAGCAAACAGAACTCTGCCAGGTCTTCCCATTTCTATATACAACCTTTTGGGATTTCAGTAAACTTTATACAGAACGTATACATTCCACTGTCAGCAGGAACTCAAACTATCTCTTAAAGTCCTTTTGCTGCTTTAAAACCATATATCTTTAAACGTTGCAGGAAACCATGTAGTATTTCTCTTAAGTATGATCTTGCCTCAGAATTTTAATTCAGAAGACCAATATTCCTTCAAATAGGATTTTTCCACCCAATGTCTGGCAGTAAAATCACTAGAAATCAAAGCAAATCACTAGAATTACAATATCAGAGCAGACTCTTAATTACAGCAATGAAAATTCAGGCCTGTGAATACCACAGGTCTCTCAGGGCCCAAACTGGTGAGGTTTATTTTACCATGTGAAGATAAGTCATGAGGCAAATATGCCTTAACTTTGTTAATATTTTTTTTCTTCCATAGGAAACTGAATACACAATCCAGAAGCTCCTGATCACACCTCTAGGTTTAAGCCAGTGTATTGAACACAGGCTGTATTGAAAACAAGTTGTATATCTGATATTTGCTGACTTATTTCACACTGACACACTGCAAAAAGAGAGGAACTAATGACAATTAAGTTCATCATCAGTACAGTATACAGTTTGTTTTACTGTACTGTCTTGAGCCCCTGCTCATGGTCCATGGCTTCATTTTGCAAGATACAGAACACATACAAACAAGAATGTGGATTCTTCTACTAAACAGCTTACAGGCAATGCAAGATAGGACTGTGTAAAGACACCTAGGTGAACGGGATGTGAGGGATAAAGGATCCTAGTGCACGTGGCTTGTCTACTATAAAGAGTTTTAAAAGGACAACTTTTAAGCAGGACATGAGAAACACTTTATTAATGTTTATAGAGAATTTCCAGAACAAACTCAAAATAGTCCCACAATGACTGAGAGGAAACCTAAGGTAAACTATGAAATTAAGCTGCAAGTTTTGATGGCTGGACTAGTGACAAAAAAATGATTGTGGGAGCCAATGAGGAAAGAAACTAAATTGTACCAAGGTGGAATGGAGCCAAAGATCACAGAGAGTTTTATTCAGGGAAGACACAAACTCAGTAATCATCTTTATGGGGAGTTTTTAGTTAAGCTTATAAGGATGAAGAATGGGCAGTTACAGAGGAGAAAGACATTCATCAGAGAACAGTAAGTAAAAATTAAAGACAGTGCTCCATAGGGTCCACATACCAGGTACCCAGGAGAGAAGGGTCAGGTGAGATCAAGTGCTCTTAGAGTCAGAGAGGGTGAGAGTATTTGAAAATAAGAAGACTGGAAAGTAAAAGCTGTTGCATCCTCTCTCTGGTCTTTCTGCACTAGTGATTTTGTGAAAGGGAAAAGGCACCCAAATCTTACTTGCGTTACTGCTTATGTGAAACTCCTGTGAGCAACATATTGTATGTTCAGGAAAAGCAAAGTAATTAGCTGAGCAGAATTCATGGTTAAATTCCTCCTGCAAAATGAGCAAGCAAAAAGTTTTAACAGTGTGTTAGAGGATTGCAACAGAATATTGCTGAATCAAAGCAGCCTGCAATGCCTAAGGCTGTTATGACATATTTAGCATCTGTATTGATAATACATAGTCCTGTGGCTCTTTAACTGTCACAGCAAAACATGTAAACACATCTAGTACTGTTTAAACTTAGTGTAGTAGGCTAATAGACAACATACTGATCCAAAGCTCTAACAGATGCTCTGATTTGTGTGATGCGCGAAATATTTAAATATTGTGATCATTAGCAGCCTCCTCTGGAATATCACATGCAGTCTTGGGCACCACAATATGAAAAAGACATAAAACTATCAGGGAGCATCCAAAGGAGTGCCATGAAGTTGGTGAAGGAACTCCAGAGGAAGCCTTATGAGGCTGAAGTCGCCTGGTTTGTTCAGTCTGGAGGAGAATAAGGGGAGATCTCAGTGCTGTCTACAGCATCTCACAAGGGGAAGCAGAGGGACAGGATCTTCACCCAGGGTTGAGCACTGAACAGCTTCCCAGGGATGTGGTCATAGCACCAAGCCTGACAGAGTTCAAAAATCATTTGGACCATGCTCTCACACACAGGGTGTGATTTTTGGGGTAGTCCTGTGCAGGGCCAGGAGCTGGACTTCGGCGATGTCTCTGGGTCCCTTTAAATGCAAGATATTCTGTGATTCTAATATTCTGTGATGAACCTACCAAGCTGTATACTCTTAAGCTAATGAATTAACTTTTTTTCTTCTTTTCTTTTTACTACACAGCTACACCCAGGCTTTTCAAGCTAGAGGGCTAACAAAGGTCATCTTAGGTTCTTCTGAAACATGATGGCAATTACGTTAGCAAGACAGAATCCCTGAAAATTTTATAGCACTTATATTTGGAGATCTTAAAACAATCAAAAATTCCCTGCTATTTTTCTCTAAATTTGGATTTGGACAGAGTTACAACACTGCTAAGTGCACATTATATGTGTTGCTATATCTCCTGAGAGGCATTTGCCATCCCAAGTGCAAAAGGCACCACATGGGTTAAAAGTGAAACAATGATTTCTGGAATCTTTTGTGGATCTTGTATACATGTGGATGTCATGTCTAAATAGAAGGGCTTCTGCTACTGAAATGAATGATATCTACAGAATCGATGTCAATTTAAGAGGTGAAGTTTATAGCTGCTGTCATTTCACTCTCACTCCTGCTGGGTTTCAGTTTGTGTGAAAGACATCTCTGAAATCAGGGCTCATATTGTTAAGGTACCAATCATATGGCCTAAGAAACTTCTTGTGCATGCTAGGACTGGTTTCACAGGCACTGAGGAGAAATTCACAGAATGGTGTCATGGTTTAAGTGAGAAAAACCAGCCACTTTCTCTCATATGGGTGTATTTGAAGCAAGAACTATCCTAGCTCTTTGATTTGCTTAAATGTGTATGGAAACTTCCTTGTTCTTTTAACAGCTGTGAAAGTTTATAAGTGCATGCACCTAAAGCAAATAAAAATAACTCAGTTTTACATCTATTATTAACAATATACCTTATTAACACAAGAGAAAGTCTGGAAAATGCTGCAGTTACAAAATATCTCTAGCTTAAAATGTCCACAAATAACCCCAATTATCAACCAGTGAGTGGTACCATGATAGACAGCACTAGCCAACATGTGGAAAATTATGTTTTAACTATGGTAAGCTCAGAGAATAAGAGTTAATACACAATAGCTGTGTACCACACACCTGCTTTATTTGCACATATCTCCCCTCAACAGGTAGGAACGTCCACAATGGCTAGTTGCATTTGATTTAAGGAGTGATGATAACTGAGATGGAAAAGTCTGTGAAGGGACAGAATCTATTTTAAAGTACTCCAGGTTTTCCGTTGACTTCACCTACCTGACACCCACCATTAAAGAATAATCCAGACTGGCAACTTTACTTTCTGTAAATTGGACTGCTTGGCAGAGCCACTACATTAATATTATGAAAATTTTCTCTGTCCTTTCCATCCCTATCCCATTTGTGTTATGCAGATACTGAGACCAAGAAGGGACTGTAAGAATTGTTCCTGAACTGTGCATGTCTATTATGGTATTTATGCAAGTTTTTTAAGAAGTTGCTGTATCTTCATTGGTATCATAATTGGATGGTTGGTGACTTAGTTGTGAAACTCTTCTAGGGTTTTCCGAGGAGAAGTTCTTATTTTAGTATATGTTTCTCTTCCACCTTTATGAGACCAGCTGAGTGCTTTCATATCAAGAAAAAACATGGAGGAAGACTACAGAAGATAGAAAGCAGAAATGGATGCTTAGCCATCCACCTTGAATTCTGTGAATTAATACAGACAGAATGGTAAATGCAGGTTAGTTAAGTTGCCAAAGCATAACATAATCAGAGTGTAAGTTTGCAAATTCTGCTTCTTCTTCTTTCTAAGTCTGCAAATACACTGTAAGTGATTAATGTAACTCTATTTTAAAGTCATAGCATATTTCAAGCAAAAAGACTTTTTGTATTACCACCACAGGCTGTAGTTGTATCCTTCACAGTTTTGGCTGAGATGTCAGTGGGCATTTAAGTCCCAAGTATGTATGATGTAAAGCAGAATGAGTAATGTTTGGGATGAGCATAAGGCATGATTGTTATTAATCTCTTCATAGTGAGACTGAGCAATGTTCACTTGCTCCAAGTAATTTGGCAGCCACAGCTGCTAGAAATATTTATATGTGCTCTGTGAAAAAGACTCTAACAGACTGTAGTTATAAAACATAAATTGTTCAAACCAGGTAAATGTAACTTCTACTTATTTTCCTGGGACTAATAATTCACACACGCCTGTAATTTATTGCAAGTTATGCTTCCTGTACTTCCTGCACTGTAAGCACAGTACTGACCCAAATGTGGCTGCAAAATCCATGTGCAGTTGAAGTCAGTTTGAAAAACACACACAGACACACACACACACACACGCACACAGACACAGACACACAGACACACACACAGACACGCACACAGACACACACAGACACACACACTCAAGCAGATGAAAGAATCTTGATCAAACAAGCTTGTAAGAACAGCCTGTTTTGACAGAAATTTTGACAATCCTGTGGCTTGAACAATGAATACTGTTCTCAGACCAAGTCCAACTGTACATCATTGCACTAGGAGCAGCAGCACACCACAGTCAGGTAACATTCTAGCATGCAGTAGCTACATCCCATGGATTTTTTCCAATTTTCCAACCACTTTTAAACAAACTGCTCAGATTGGAAAATCCATAGGTTTCCTGCCTCAGTCAGAAGCACTTATCAGTGCTATAACTTCTTACTGCAGCCAGCAAATTGTAAATTAAATTGTTTGCCATGCCTGTTGAACTATACTTTTTTTTTATGTTGTAGTCCTTATATTTCTCGTTTTGTTAATTGTGTTTACCCATGTTCCTAAGGACATACATTATCTCTGGGGATTGTATACATTAGTTGAATACATTTAAGCCATTATCTCAGAAGTCAAGGGCAGATTGTTTTGCCAGAAACATTGCAAGCTACAGTGTACTGGGTTATTTTCAAGCTTCTGGAATGGTAGCAAAGCCAACCTACAGCTTTTAGGGTGCCCTGAAACACCACTAGAGAGTGCTGTGTTTAAAGTCAGGCAGATCCGAGCACCAGACAGCCAAATTATTATGTTTTTTGACACTACACTTCATAGGAAATTAGATGAATGAAAGGAATTGGTGGAGTATGCTCTGATAATACCAGACTTTTAAACAAAACTAAACAGCCAATGACAACAACAACAAAAAAAACCAAACCACATCAAAACCCAAACAAAAAACACCACCACCACCACCACAACAACAACAAATCTCCAAACCCTAGTCCCTTTGCTTGGAATACTCTGTTCTGGCAATTCCTTGTCTGAATTGACACAAAGGATGCAGTCCTATAAAGGAAAAATGAATAGGTCTCCACAAAGTGGGGAGAACTTAAACTATTGTATATGTCATTGCCTGTGGGCACTTTTTGTATCTGTCACCATGGTCCATACTGACAGTGGAGGAAAGTGATTTGTTGGCCACTACATATTATTTTCTCATAGCTGCATATGTTTTTTGTAGTCCAGCAAATACTGAGGATTCTTCCAAGCCTCTGGAAGATGCTGAGTAGCCAAGGAACAATAGAAGGAGGAGAAAAGGGAAGAGCCACTTAAGTGGTGTTAAGTTAGTATTTCCAGCACATCATTGCTTTAATATACTTATCTTTAGATCTCTTAGCAATTTGTAAAACTGTGACAAGGCAATTTGTTGACGATTGCACAACAGATGTATTGATCATGGTTGAAATCTATTATCCTTAACAAACATCTCTTTTTCTTCTGGATATGTTTTTGAATTCAAAGTTACAGCCTTTAATTTGTATGTATTCAGGAGATTATTTAAAGGGAAAAGGCTGGTATATATAAAGTAAATGATGAGCAACTATTTTCCCTTAGCTGTCCTACCTACAGTTTTCAGTTAATTTGACACTCATTTGTGATCTTACATAAAGCTTTTTCATGTGTTTCTGAGATGATGAAAATCATTCTTATCTACAGTGTATACACCTGCATACCAGTAGAGGCTTCTCTGTAGCCACCAAATCCCATAACTAATAGTTAACATCCCTTCATATTGAAGTATCATGAGGTCCAAAAATGATAACAGGATATCTTTTCTTTTGGGCAAACAATTAGCTACATGATATAGAAATGAAGCTTACACTAATAAGGAACATGGAAGAAGATCCAGACTAGTTGACAGGGGATTGCTTTTGTTTCAAACAGTAAAACGAACAGGATTCAGTATAATCATTGTCTTTTTATTCCACATTGTTCACACTGAGGATACAAGGAGCCTCAATACATTGAAGTAATAAATTAAATACTGCTTTTGCAAAATCTGGTTCTAAGAAAGAAGACAAGGCAGTGATAATACTCATACTGATTCTAATACAGGATTTTCATTTTTCCAAACTCTCGTTAAGCTAAATTGAGAGCTAGGGGGTTTTTCATCTTCTAAGAAATGAGACTGATGATTTACAGTGATAGCTTTGAATTTATCAGAATAAAATTCCATTCCATTCAGTCCTATCTTTAACACTCCTTGACAGTGTCTCCCATGGAAATCAACGGGAGCCATTCTAGGTACTTTAGTGGATGTTGGATGCGATCTCTGAACCCTATGGCATTTAAAAAGCTCCTGAAAAATAGAGGAGAACACATTAAAAAAAAAATCCCAAAATGTAGGCTTACGTTTTTCTTTCATATTCTAACGTACAACTTTTTAATGTTCTTGAGACTACTATGAGACAAAGGCAGGCAACAGTATAATTTAAAATCCCCTTTTCTCTCTCCTTTAAAAATGCACTTACCTTTCTACTTTAATTTGGTAAATTTATTTCCCAAATTCTTTGTAAAGTACAGAGCCACAGAGAGGGATATTTTTCAATGGGTTTAAAAGATAATTTCATAGCTTTATGCATTTTTCTCAACCTAATTTTTTTTTCTGTACATGAACTGGTGTGTTCAAAACTCAATGTTAGTCAATAAGCCAGTTTTATCTATACATTGCACAATAAATTACGGGCCCACATCTGCTTCCCTAATGAGAGGCAAAATTCCTACTATGAGGAGAATGAGTTCAAGCAAATTGCTAGGCAGCAATTTTTCCAGCTTCATTCCTTTTCCTAACAGGCCTGTGGTAGTCTTAAGATGTTTGTACGCACCTCAGGTAACATATATAAATACGAGAAATAAAATCCTCCCCACAAAAATCCATTGTATTCTGCAACTGGGCAGTGACCAATGTCCCGTATCTGCATTTATGAACAGAATAATTGTTCTTAATATGCAGGGTCATGCCCTCTCCATAACTGTGCTGCCTTTCAGAATAGGCATTTTGATGGCCTAATGGGGTATCCACTCTCCTTGAAGACCACATATTTTCAATAATTTGACATTGATTCAAAGTGCTTTTCATTCTGCCAGTCCTTTATACAATTATTTGTTTATTGCACCCCTGGCTAAGGGCTGACCTACATAAAAGGGGTAGGAGCTCTTTCTATAGATCAGGCAAAAGAATAGTCTGATTTCTAGAAATTTAGGATTAGAGCTTTGGTAATCTGAGTGCCTGAGCAGTTAAGACTGCATCATAATGCAAATACACAGAGGATCATAATGAAGATTACTAAAGTAACCTTAATTCTTCCTTCTTTATCCATGGAGTGCTTAACTTCAAAACACTACTATTATTTTAATGCAGGCTTTTGGCAGTGGCAGTATTTCACAGACTGGTAAGCCAAAAAGAATTACTATAACCATCTAATTTGACCTCCTATATAAAACAGGATACAATATGACTTGCTGCTGTTACTTTGAGCCAATTAACCAGGGTGTGACTAAGCATACTTTGAAAGGTATCCATTTTTTCACTTGAGGATTTTGAGGGATGAAGAATCCATTAGTTTTCTTGCTGGTTTATTGCAACAGTTAATAATTCCCTCTCTTTAAAGGCAAAGTATGCATCACTACTTATCTGAATGGTTTCATGGTCACAGCTTCCAGCTAAAGACAATTCAAGTCTTTGGACTAAAGATCCCTTTATTAGCTCAGTATTTTCTCTCCATTAAGTGTCTTACTCTCTGTAGTCAAGTTATCCTAATGTATACTCATTGAGGAAGCTAAACAACTTGTGGTTCTGAAGTTTTTCACTCTAAAACATTTCCTGCAGGCCTCCAAATAATTTTGAAGCTATTTTTTTTGGTTTGTTTCTTTTCCATTTTTTTTTTCTTTTTCATCCTCTTCAGAACATGGGAACCAGAAATGCACTGTATTTCAACAGGAAATGAGACTGATACCCATCATGAGTCCAAACCAAAACCATGCACACCTGCCTCAGCTTACCCAGATATATCTATATATCTATATATCTATATATTTATACCTATGTTTTTTCTTGGGCAAAAGTTATGCAGCCTTTTTGGGACAGGTACAGACTTATTAGATTTATGAGGCTAATTCTATTTTATGATATCTGTTACATTCTGCAAAACATTAAATACAGAAAAAAATTACACAACAACAAGGCTTGCTGCCACCAGTAGGAGAAGTAAAGCAGATGCCAAGGAGAACACTTTGCCCCTGCCACTTTTCTAAGGTCAAGATTCATTATAGGAACACTGGTTCTTCACCCAAGAATGTTCAGACCATCCTAAGCCAGGGGGGACCCTGCTAGTGCTGTTGCCTTTACTAGACCTGTGTCAGTCCAACCTTAGATTTCACCTTCCTACTTCTGGTTTATTTTCTGCATTTGAGGCTGCTAGACAAGATTCCACCTTCTGCAGCATTCCTACAAGCATGTGGCAAAAAACATCAGCAAAAAGTGAAATGGATACCAAAATTACTCTTTCTTTTTCTGCAGTTTTAATAATGGGTAATGAAGTTCGTGTGGTTTTGTTCATGGAATTGAAAAGCCAGACCTTAGTTCCCTAATGTTATATGACATCAAGATAACTATTTTCGCTTCCTAGGCTTATTTATTCTCTTAAAATTAATCAGACACTTCTTCCATTATCTAAATACTTTTTATTCTTGAATGGGTTGCAATTAATTATATTTAATTTTTTCAACAGTGCACAGAAGGGTTTTTTTTGATTCTAGCAGGAGTATAGTTCAGCTCAAATGGTTTTCTGTGGTTATGGTGGGTTTGGGGGTTTTTTGGTGATGTCTTATTCCAGCGATCTTTAATGACTTATCTGTTAGATGAGATCACTTCTGAATTCTACTTTCATTATCATAAAATTGTTTCCATGCTTCCTGAAAATATTCAGATTCAACAGTGAGATTGAAAATACAGGTGTTAACAGTTTAAAATCTTTCTGATCTCCTTGGAGGAAGGGGCTGATGAAGGCTCGAAATGTACAAACTAAAATAGTAGAAGTGCTCTTCATCCAAAATTCACACCTTTAAAATGTGAAAGTCTATGGTCATTAGCAAATGTGCAGTAAACCCAATAGCATAAAACATCACGCATAAAGCCCCACAGCTTTCACTGTAATGAAACTTTCCACCTCTCTTTAAGGATAGGAATGCCAAAATAAGCTCAGCTGCTACGCTCACCTTGCCAAATATGGTTATCAACAGCAGATAAGTGCCTGCAATGAACTGGTGAAGCAAGCAGTTGTACCACCTAGAAGCAGGCAAGCTGTCTTCTAGAGGGAGCCTGATTCCTCTCCACTGATGGCATTTTGTGTGAGGTTTATGAATGCAGGAATACTGGTCATTCAGTGATGTGAAACTATCATATCAGATACTGATTTTAGCTTTTTTACAGAGCATTGACCAACAAATATAGCAATGGGGAATTAAATGGGTTATTCTTGCTCTAAACAATAAACATCTAAGTGTTTTAAAAAAACATGAGGTTGACAAAGAATGAGGCTGGAGGGAACTAAAAGCTGTAGCTGTGAGATGACTGATTTTTCAATTATAGTCTATCCATAATTATGAGGAACAGTTTCCAATATTCAAACACAAGATAAAGGCTTGGGTTTTTTACAAAATAAATACATCACAGTAAATAGTACTTGTTTGCATTTGGCAAGCTTGGCTCCTTTCAGAAAATGCAGACTATGCCATGTCCAAATGATTCTATCATTAGGAAAAATGTCTTCAGTAAAAGAGCCATCAAGTATCGGAACAGGCTGCCCAGGGAACTGGTTGAATCAACATCCTGGAGGTATTTAAAAGACATGGGAGTGTGGCATTAGAGACATGGTTTAGTGGTGGACTTGGCTATGCTGGCTTAACAGCAGGACTCAGTGATCTTAGAGGTTTCTTCCACCCTAAATTATTCTATCCTTAAAATTCAAATGTGAATAAAAATCATTTTTGCATAGCCGTTATGAGATCCAGGATATCTTGGAAACCACAACTCCAGCTCAAAAAAGAGTTAAATTGCTCTGCTCTGCTCATTCTCATGCCAGCAGATAATTCATCCAAAAAATTTTGTGTGCCCTATTTACACAAACACACTGGACAGCGCATAAATAATTCACAGAATGGCAGCCTCTCCTATTAACTGCATACTGACAGACTCTGACAGAAACATGAAACATGGCTGAAACCACCATATAGGACCAGGCTGTATATGTACTCTGTAAATCAAAAATGCACCTGAGTTGTGAAAGAGAAATTTGCTCTTTTTTGATAGATCAGGCATGAGGAAGCTGTTATACACTTGTGGACCAGCTGTTTCTTAGCAGTATGTATATTATACAGCTGGCAGGTCTGCAGTACAAGCAAGAATCAAGTACAGATACAGCTCTCACCAAGTAAGCATTAATTAATTCACCAAAAAGCTTTCTATTCCTCCTATATACTGCACCCTTAAAGGTCAAAAAATGCCCAGGTTAAGAATGAATGTGTAATTTTACGCTTTTGCCCATTTGATACCATTTTTACCTAGGATGATAATATATATATAAATATATATCCCCCTCCTTCTTTCTTCTCTGGGACCTCTCACATCTGCCCAGTGCTCTCTTTCTCTTGGGTGCTGTGAATAACAGTAGACACTGCTACTCCATAAAGTAGCCTGTAACCTGTAGCCTTTCTTAGCTTCAGCACCACAATAGCAGATCACAACTGAATCAGGTAGGAAGACAAGGACACAAAAGTAGGGAAACACAGAGAGAACACCATGGGGAACGAAGAGAAAGTGAAATTTTGTGATATGCTTCTGGCACTTGGCATTGGGAAGTGGCATCCATTATTCTTCACTCACTGTACATATGGTTCTAATCCAATAAGGGTGTCAGCAAAGTCAAGAATTGGGCCGAGAGTAAGGTAATTGACAATGAAAGAGAAAAAAGAAAAAAGGAAAAATAGGAGGATGAGTGAGATATAGGGGAGAAATAGATAAAAATAGTAAAGAAATAGAGTCCAAACCCCAAAACAAGAAAAAATACATACTCCATAAAAGGGGCAGGGAGAATAGGGATGGGACATGTAGACAGAGAGGCTATTAACAGGGACATCAATAGGGTGAAGGTAATTATGCAAATTACAGCTAGACCTGACTAGACTATGGGATGTCTTGTGCATGCACAGAGTGTGAACGGCCATGTCCACATGGTCACATCTTTTTGCCTTCCATAATTCTTGATGATCATCTGTCTCCAGGCATTACTACACATGACTCTTGATAAACACACCATAGCAGTAGTAGTAGAATTGACTGGTAAGAAAAGTATGCCATTAAAATGTTCTTCTTAGAATACAACAGTATTAAGTAAGATTTTACAGATCAGGTTCTCTCCAGGGGACTCCTGTCCCTTCAGGCATTGGTGCAAACTGCAAAGTCCAAGTGCTGTTCAGTCATTTGGAGGGTGGCATGGCCTCTCACCACCCGTTTGTACAGCTTAGCCAGAGGCTGTGCCACCAGCCTCCTCCTCTATGCTCCACTCCTCCCCAGTTGTCTCTGCTATTTCCTCTTTTGTGAGGATACTTGAAAATACAGCCACGAGTAAGTGAGGCGAAAACATGACTAACTCACACGCAAATTTCTGCCAGGAAATTTGCCAGGTTGCTATGGGAAACACACACTGCAAGGAGCATCTGCTCCCTGACTTCCCTCCTCTGTCCTAGCACATTCACTTACACTCTCAGGAGGCTTTGCTGTCCTTGCTGACACACGGGAATATGCTAACAGGGTCTATGATTCCCTTTCACAAATATTGGCTGGTTTGTATCTTCACCTTCTTTTGTGCACTCAGCTTGACAAGAAATCTGACCCATGGAAAATCTGTGTCCTTGTATGATGGTCAGTTCTGCAAGGCCAAGATACAGGAAAATTTGCCATAATATCATGATGTTTCTATTGTCATTTGGAACTCACAGAGACATTATAAACCTAGCCATTTTAAACACACAGGAATCCACTGCCACTTAATACATATTTTACACCGGTCATCACTTAAAAAGCTTTCGATTCAAAGCTTCAGTCTTCCCCGCATGTCATCTCCAACGCCTCTTGCATGGTTACACGAAGTGGCACTTGTTCTTCACTCCTGTTACACAATTTTCTAAAGAAAACAAGAACATCCTAAAAAGGACTCTTCTCCCTTACAGACATCCCTGCAATCCAAGCAGTCTGGAAACAGCCTGTTGGTTCAACATATCCTCAGCATCTACAGTCTAGTTCATCAGATAGGAAAACAGCAAAACTACTTCAAAGCCTAAATGTCAATCTGTGCTAGCTGGATACAGGATAATTTAATAGGAAGAGTGTTTCGGTCAGATAGATGATTCAAACACTTTTTCTGCAGAAGAGTATGTTCCAGTAAATTGAAAAAATACTTGATTTTGGCAACGGACATGACTTCACATATTAGCCCACAGACACGTTAGTGGAGATGCGAGGGGTTTTATTCTTATGCTTCACCTTCAATAACACATATTTTCAATCCCAGCTCTTTTCATCCAGAATTTTTGTGACATTTACCTTTTGTCTCTTATTTCCCAAACCTAGTGCAACATTCATATGTAATGAAAAAAAATATGACATACCCTATAGGATTTGTGTGACAAGCTTTTGGTAGTGGTGGCGGGGGTGGGGGGAACAAAGTTGACTTCTGTGAAAAGCACTAGAAGTTTCCCCTGTGTCTGACAGAACCATGCCAGAAAAATCCAAGACATATCCACTGTTGGCCAAGGCTGAGCCCGTCATTGAGGGTGCTAGTGCCTCTGGGATAACGCAGTTAAGAAGTGAGGGCAACAACGGTGCAACAGAGAGGTAGGAGGGAGAATACATGAAGGAAGCAGCTGTGCAGACACCAAGGTAGGTGAAGAAGGGGAAGGAGGTGCTCAGCCCTGGAGCGGAGGTTCCTCTGTAGCCCGTGGGGCAGCCCATGGTGAGGCAGTTGGTTGCCCTGCAGCCCATGGAGGGTCATGGTGCAGCAAATATTCACCTGTAGCCCATGGAGAACCCACAACTGGATCTGGAAGAAGCCCAAATGAAGCTGTGACCCTGTGGGAAAGTTGCGTGGGAGCAGTCTTTTGGCAGTTGTAGAGCCATGGAGAGAGGAGCCCACGCTGGAGCAGGTTTGCTGACAGGACTTGTGACCCTGCAAGAGACTCACACTGAAACCGCCTGTACTTAAATGACTGACCCATGGGAAGGGCCCCAGTGCGCGAGCAGTGTGCGAAGAACTCATGTTGAAGAAGTTTATCAAGGGCTGCCACCTGTGGAAGGGATCCCATGCTGGAACAGGGAAAGTTTGAGGAGTCCTCTCTCTGAGAAGGGAAGAGCAGCAGAGACAATGTGTGATGAGCTGACTCCAGCCCCTATTCCCCATTCCCCTGTGCAGTTGGCAGGGAGAAGGATGAAGAGAGGAGAGAAACTCGGAATGAAATCAAGCCTGAGAAGAAGGGAGAGGTGGGGGAAAGGTGTTTTAAGATTCAGCTTTTATTTCTCATTACTCTACTTTGATTTGTCTGGTAATAAATTAAAATAATTTCTCCACAATCCATAGTTACTGAGTCTGGATATTGAACATATGCTTCTCCTATTTTAGGATCTCAGTGGGAGCTACTAATGATACAATTTGAAACACGCAGAAACACACACTCAGCAGTAGCCTAAGATATCAGAAAAGCAGAGAGAAAAAATGAATAGCCATAGCTTTTGTAAAGTGCTGGGTTCTTTTTTTATTACTAGTTTAATTCTGACTAATCACAGCGGAACCTGGCCCTAAAAGTTAGGCATATCCACACTCTGTCAGGCACAGATAGAGCAGGAAGAGAGGGTGTTAAAGAAATGAAGAGGTGTCATTTGCTGGTCAGTGTGGTAAACCAGCAGCTATGTGTTTCTCAGGAGCAATAAGGTTATTGTAGGAGTGTTTGGGACACTGTCAAAGAAAGAAATAGCACATTATGAAATTGCAAAAGGGAAGAGAGAGTTCTTGTACAGGATTCAGAAATACTTCAAAGATTTCATGCAATCATCGAATGGTTTGGGTTGGAAGAGAACTTAAGGATCTTTTAGTTCCAACCCTCCTGCCATGGGAAGGGACACTTTCCACTAGCCCAGGTTGTCCAGAGCCCCATCCAGCTTGGTCCTGAACACTTCCAGGAATGGGGCATCCACAGCTTCTCTGGGCAACCTGTTCCAGTGCCTCACTATCCTCACAAGGAAGAATGTCTTCCCTATATTCAACCCAAATATCCCCTCCCAGTTTGAACCCATTACTTCTTGTCCCATTTAAGACTGTTACTTCTGCCTTCTGAATGTAAATCACCGATGTCGCTACAAAAACAAGCCTGGAAGTTTTGACTGCCCAAGCAAAATATGACCTTAAATTCATTATATCTAACAGGGGGAGGGGAAAAATTATTTAAAAATCCCAGCAAAACAAAGCGATCCAGCAGGACCAAAATTCACTACATATGTCAGTGCATTACACAGAAACCTCTCAGAAAATAGCCCAGGAAGGGGAAGGAGTTATCAACCCAATGAAAAAGGTCAATTTGCTGCTCTCAGGAGATGACTCCACTGTTCCAGTGACTTCTTTAATTCGCTGTACTTTCCAGCACAAGTACTTACCGAGATTTTTTTCCCCAAGCAGACCTGCTGCATTTCACACCAGCAGAAACAGCGCAAAGATTTATTTATGCACAAATCATTCCAGCGAAAGCTGTGCCATCTCATGAGATGCTTTTTGGAAAGAAAACGGGAGGTAGGAAATAAGCAGCGCAATAAAAGCATTTATTCCTTCCTAGCGGCCGCGTTATGCCTTTTAACACTCAACCCCCGCGAGTATTTGCGCAAGGGCGAGCAGGCGGGTTTGGGCGGGCACAGCCGTTCCGCTCTCGGTGGCAGGCAAGGCACACATCGGGGCCAGGATCGCTGCCGCAGCTCCCGCCACCGCCGCC